>APFE030377414.1:0-17255 GCA_000404065.3 Pinus taeda | reverse complement strand
TGAGGACCCAAATCCTTAAGGATAGTGAAGAAAGTTGGCACCTCAGAAGCAGAGAGATCTGGCTAAAGGAAGGAGATGAAAACACAAAGTTTTACCATCATTTTTCTAATGAGCGAAAATCTATTAATACCATTTGGGAACTCCAGAATCATCAGGGAAAAAAGGTCAACACCTCTAGAGAGTTGGCACCTTTAGGAAGCTCACGTTTCAAAAGCATATATTCGGCCCCTAGAGAGGTCAATATTTTGGAGATCATGCATGTTGCTGAGCTTTTCCCTCAGTTTGTGGAGGTGGAGGAAGCAGAGGAGCTATCTAAGGAGGTAACCTTGCGGGAACTAGAAGCCACCATCAAAGGTTTTCAAAGAGATAAGAGCCTTGGGCCTAATGGCTAGACCATAGAGTTCTACCTTGCATTCTTCAACATCCTAGGCCATGCTCTACTCAATGTGGTGGAGCACTGTCGCCTCCCTAGAAAGATGTCCCTCGCTATCAAGTCCACTTTCATTGCGTTCATTCCCAAATCGAACAAGCCCACCACTTTTAATGATTTTCATCCCATCTTGCTGTGAAATTGCCTTTACAAGATAGTGAACAAAATCATAGAAAATAGGCTCAAGCCCATTCTCTCTACTCATATTTCCCCTGAGCAATTTCCCTTCCTTCAGCACTGCCAAATCCATGAAGCTGTGGAAATGGCTCAAGAACTTCTCCACTCTGTGCAAATTAGGAACCTAAAAGGGATGATCTTAAAAGTGGATATATCTAAGGCTTTTGATAGAGAAAATTGGCTCTACATCCACCTACTACTTACACACCTAGGCTTCCCTTATTTGTATATCAAATGGGTCATGAGTTGTATTACTGATGTCTCATACAATGTTCTTCTCAACGGTGCTCCTACTCCTTTTTTCTCAGCTGAAATGGGTCTAAGGCAGGGATGCCCTCTCTCACCCATACTATTCCTTCTCATTATGGAAGACCTAAATAGAACTATAGGGGCTGAGCACAGAAGGGGCAGAATAGGGGGTATAAAGATTATGGACAATTGCTTCCTAACCCACTTACTATTTGTGGATGATGTTTTTATCTTTTTGAATGGCAGTATTGGTGACACCACAGTTCTACAGAACGTCTTTGATCTCTTTCAGAAGGCAACAAGCATGCTTATCAATGTTCACAAATCCACTCTGACTGCAACAGGATGCTCCCAGCTTGAAGTACAATTTCTACTCTGCCGGTTCCCTTTTACCTTACACCCTTTGGAGGAGGGGCTGAAATACTTAGGGTTTCGGTTGAAGCCTTTGGGCTACAAAATTGCAGACTATACTTGGCTTGTATCTAAGGTGGAAAAGAGATTGAACATTTTGCTTAATAGATATCTTTCTTGAGTTGACAGGCTTATCCTCATTAAATTTGTTCTGGAAGTGACACTAGTATATTGGATGACACTGGCCTGGATCCCTAGAGGGATTCTTCCTAGGTTTCAAAGTATCTGCAGTAGGTTTCTATGGAAAGGAAACAAATAGGGAAATCTCTTTGCGTGGGTTAAGTGGGATAATATTGCTAGGCCCAAGAGATGGGGGGGGTTGGGGCATCAAAAAATTGGACATCTTTTCCAAAGCACTGGCAGCAAAACTGGGTTGGTAGCTAATCACAACACAAAGTCTCCGGAAAAAGGTAGCCTATGCTAAGTATATCTCCCCTTCAAATAATATGGATTGGATATGGAGGGACCATCGGAATAGTACCGATCTCTCCATTATTTGGAAGGCGATGCTAAACTCCCTTCCTCTCATTTGTGAAGGTTTAACTTGGAGGATCCATGAGGGGAATGCAGTTCGAATAGGTGTCGACCCTTGGATTGGATGTGAGAATGTTCACACGCTCCTAGCAGAGGTGACTGGTCTTCTAGTGGATCAAGGCTACACTCATCTCTGCCACATTGTTGACCCTGTAAATGCAACACTTTTTCAGCAGGCCTGGAAATCGGCTCTGGACGTCCACGTTCCAGCGCAATGGCATTAGGTGTGGGAGGGATTTACTGAGGCCCTAACTCAAGGTCATATCTGGATAGTAGAAGGAGAGGATGAAATTGTGTGGGCACATGCAAAAAATTGAAGATACTCACCCAAGGATGGATACCTGAAGCTCATGGAAGTCACAAAACCTGAGCATATAGAGCCCTCGTGGAAAGCCCTATGGAAGCTTAAAGCAACCCCCAGAACGTGATTGCTCATGTGGACCATCCTCTTCAACAAAATTCCTACCGGTCTAAACTTAATGAAACGATCCTTCCATGGCCCCCTTTGGTGTCACCTATGCAGAAGCAATGAGGAAAGCACTGAGCACCTTTTCCTCAATTGCGTTGTCATCTCTGAGCAATGGAACAAGGTCTTGGCACTTTTCCCCTCCCTTCAAGGATGGCAAGGGAGGACTATAAGTGAGGCTTGGCTTAGTTGGTTAGGTGGTAATAGGGGAGAAGACAAGAATCTTCCCCTTCTGATGTGTTGGGGTTTTTGGACGGCAAGGAACCAGGCCATCTTTCGCCACAAGGACCCCCACTGCTCTCCATGAGAACCAAAATCATTGAAAACTTTGATTCTCTACCTGAAGATATCTCTCAACCTCTCCCTAGGAACATACAACTAAAACTCATAGATGAATCAATCCCTTGGACCTACTTTGACGGATCAGCCCAAAAAGAGGGTTGTGGGGGGGCGCATTCTCTACCTAAGGGAATTCCACTATTTCAAAATCCAAATGAACCTAGGAAGAGGCACAAAAAACTATGTTGAGCTAGCCATTGCCAAACATCTCCTCCACTTTGCATTTGAAAAACATTTCACTCATCTCCAACTGTTCGGGGACTCCAAACTTGTTTGCAACTGGCTTAACAAAACATCTCATTGCTCTGCTTTCTCATTGAGACACATTTTGGATGAGGCATACAGAGTCATAGCATCGTTTGATAACTTTGTCTATCATCACATTTACAGGGAGCGCAACACAAGCGAAAACTTCCTATCAAAGGAGGCACCGCGCAGGCAAGGAGAGGACTGGTTGATACAGGGAGAAATTGATGGAACGTTCCACCAATTTTATCAGAGACCATTCATAGATCTTCACCTGCACCTGGAGACATAAACACTCTGTTTTTATATATCTGGTTCTATTTTTGGTTTTTTTCCATTTTTTCATATCTTGTTTATACTTCAGTACGTATGGGCTTACAGAACTCTCTTCAAGAGACTATTTTGACAGCCTTTAGCAAGGACTGTTTTAGTGATATTATATTTTTGAGACCTTCATGATCTCCCTGCATGGAGGATTTAAAGTTTTTTAGTTTTGTTGTTGTTGTTGTCAGTTAAAGTAGTCTTGAGACCTTCATGATCTCGCTATATGGAGAATGCAGTAAAAAATGTTGTTGTTGTTACTACAAATAGTTTCAGGGAGGCAACCAACGTTCATATGCATATGCTATGGAATCTACAGAATGTAACTTCTCAATTAATAGAAATTACTACTTTTTCCAAGAGAAAAAATAATATTCATATAATAATATATATATATAAATAATATGGTTGTTAATATTTATATAGCTATTAATAATCACTTAGCCTACCTAGGTATACAAACCACATTGGAAAATGTGGTTGATATATATCCTTGATATATGCTTATGGGCTTATATGAACCATATTTACCATGGATATGCTAGTTTCATTGTTAACCAATGCATTCTCGAAGCAGTAGCGACCACAGGCAATGCTAAGAATGTTGGAATCCATATTATCGGATGCAATGGCCAACATTATTTAAGGCCCTGAGGAATAATAATGGAAATTATGGTGTTGGTCACTTGAGAATCACAGCAATCAAATGAGAAGTGAAGGAGGAAGAATATCTCCTTTACTTTGGTTTCACTTGAAGAAGGCTATCAGAGTAAGTAAGTTCCGTCACCCATGCAGATATCATTTTCGTTGGAGGAAACAAATTTTAAAGGGCTGAAAGAGGTTTGATGAGGGGGAGTTTGTAATATTGGATTGCATATGGAAGTTGTCTCACATGGTTAAATCCTGGTCGGCGAACGCTGGTGGAATCTCGAGGCCGTCATGCTGGGTATGGGCCCGCGTCCTGCGTCGGGCCAGTCTCGTTGTTTGGAGGAGCTGTGTACCATGTTCGAGTCACTTGAAGCTGGAGCGCCATGCTAGAGTAGCTTGAAGCTCGAGGGCAATCGTGGAACACCTATTCTTTGGAAACAGGGTCCACTTCTCTCGTTGGCTCGAGGAGCTATGCACCATTTTCAAGTCGCTTGAAGCTGGAGTGCCATGGAGTCGCTTGAAGCTGGAGAGAAATGGTGGAAAGCTTATTCTTTGGACCCCTCATGTGTAGAGAGTTTCCAGTAGCAGTACATGTGGTCTAGCTGATCCCAGAAGATCCAACATTCTAGAGTGTGGTTATGGTGAAGGTAGTAGGTTTCTACACGGAAATCAAACTATGTATATAATCGATGCAACGTATCTAATCGATGTTAGAAATAGTAATTACTAGAGTGAATGAGGAGTTGGCTAAACTCGGAGAGGGCTAAATTGCGAGTGGGCTAAATGGTCACATCGAAGTTAAGTGATAGATGATTTTTGGGAGTGGGTTAAATTAGGAATTGGTTAAACGTTCAGGTCAAGCTAAGTGATAGATGAATTTTAGTGTGTGGTTGGTTAAACTGGGAGTTGGCTAAATGTAAAAAAAGTGATGAAGGGATTGAGTGTTGAGTCAGGTCAAGTTAAGTGATAGAAGATTTTTAGTGTGTAGGTGCATGTAAAATTATTTTAAGCAAATAGCTAATTGCAAAAAGTTAAATACACTTCACCGAATTTATTATAAAAATTTTATGTTTTATGTATGAATTGTTAATCAAGATATAGAATCTAGAACCCCACCTTGTAAGTGATCAAAAATCTCCGCAGTGCAGAGCCGTGAGCGATAAGTCATGGTGGAGAGTCATCGTGCCCTGAAAGCGCAAACCGCTACCAGCATCGAGCTCTAAGAAAAGTCCAGCCACCATCCACAAAGAATCGCATTCAAGAGATGTTGTTTAAAAGGCGTTGTGTAATTTTTTTTTTTAAAGGGGTAGCTTTTGAAATGGTTTGAACAAAGCATGCCAAACATTTATTTTTGAGTAAATGGTATTGAGCTCTTAAGCTACATGGGAAATTTTGGAGAACAATTTTTTTTTTTTTTATGTTTTTTTATATATAAAACTGGGTGGGTAATTTGGAGAGTTTTTTTTTTAGTTTTATTTTATATATATTAAAAAGAAAAACACAAATTGCTAACTGTGTTTTTTTAGTAAAGATTGTTTTTGTGGTTTTGAGAATTTTTAATAGAAAAAAGAATTTAGAGCTTTGAAAATTGCTATTTATAAAATTATTTTGTTTTTTTGTCAAACATGATAATGTTTTGGATGAAGATTGTGCCTTATGAGGGCTCATATTGAAAATTATATTTTCTTTTTGGGGCGATAAGGAAGATAGCCTCATGCAATTAGGAAAGAAACTATAAGATGAAGGGAACTAGAATCATGGGTCACAAAACGCGACTGCAGCATATGAAGAAAAGAAATTGAAAAGAAGAGGCAAAGATCATTGCCATGATTAGAGAGGTTCAGGCCACAGCCAAGGAATTGAAAAGTCTAGTAGAAGACAAAGAAGAAATCAAAGGTGATTTGTGTAGCTTTGATCTGCTACCACCTCTTGCATTTACAACAAAAGCTACAACTTCCAAGGAAGCATGGAAGTTTGTAGGAGCAGAGTTTGGTGTAAGGGGGAGTGACATGCAACATCAGGTTACGTCACAAGCAAAGAAGTCAGCCACAAACTTGAGAGTATATGAGCAAGACTCAGAGAGGAAAAAAATCTTGTTGAATCCCACTCAAAAGTGGATAATGGTTGTCAAGACCATAAAATTGAAACCCATTATGCAAGCATGTATATGGATGAAGAGGATGCAACAAATATTGCAGAGAGAGAAGTTGAAACCTCTGTGTGTGGAACAAAGCAAGAGCAAATAAATACTCAAGGAATCCATTGTAATGTGAATGATGCAAATGATGGTGAATCCCACTGTGATGAGACACGTGGATGATGACTGCAATGTTATATGTGAATTTGTGAATCCAATTGCAACTGATGGATTTGGTGAAATTGAAATTGAGCACATGCATGCTCGAATATCCAACCGCAGTGTGGATGAACATTATGTTGATGATATGTGTGGTTTATTTTCTGAAACATGGATTGATTATGACAATATGGTAAGCACAATATTTGATGAAACATTGAAGGTTGAAGCTGCCATGTAGCAACAATATATGAAGTAGTTAAAACTGCTCATGAAGCAGTATGTCATCTAACAACTGTTGATGATCAAGAACAGGATAAAGTGATTGAAGAGTTTTTTATGAAAATATCCACTAACAATATAACAGTGGAAGACAACCTCCATGTTGTTGAAAAGAAAGAAAATGTAGAGCAGGAAAATATCACTGAGGAGAGTTCTATTAAAGATGCTTTTAACATTTTTTTTGAGTATGCAGGTGTTCAAAATAGCATCGGAGTAGAAGTTAAAAGCAAGGTTGTAAATAAATTTGATGGAGATTTGAAGCTCATTGAAGAATGGATTCAGAAACCAATAGAAAAAATTGATGTGATTCTTAAAGGAGTAGCTGGAATAAAAGAATTGAATGAAATGGAAAATAATGATCTTGAGTGTGCAAATTATAGGAAAAAAACAAAAAAAATAAGACAGATTGAGGATGCAATGTTGTGGCAACAGTCCATGGTTGTACAAATATTTGAAGAGGAATGTGTAGTAAACAAGATCAGATTGTGTTTTAGCACGAAATCAAGAAAAGTTGAATAAAAATTGCAGCAACACCAAGTAAAGGAATATGGAGCCTACAACAACAAAGTTCAACAGAGAATGAAGCAATTTGGAGGATATAGAATCTGGAAGTAGAGAGAAAGAAAATGCAAAATTGTAAAATTCTCGAGTCATTGTAAGCCTAGTTGAGACATAGACCAATAGACATGTTTGTCTGATACTTAAGTCATGTTGAGTCATATGGTCATAATTAAGGGGGAGTGTTAGAAATAGTAATTACTCTCGTTTCAGGAGTTGGCTAAACATAGAGAGTCAGTTAATTGAGTGATTGACCAGTTGAGTGTTTGAGTGTTGAGTCAGGTTGAGTTAAGTGATAGACGACTTTTAGTGTGTGGTTGCATGTGGCTTCATGTTAAGATTTTTGAGGCAAGTAGCTAGTTGAAAAAGCTTAAATACCCTTCACCGAGTTCATTGTAATAATCATGTTTTTTGTGATCAATAGAAGTGTAGCAACTCATGTTTTATGTGTGAATTTCTGTCTTGTTTTCTTCTGTCTTTCCAGCAATCCACAATATAGTAGTAGTAATTAAATTCCAAAAATGATATGATGCCACCAACCATATTGCCATATCAACTAATATACCACCACAATTTGGTTATTTGGATGTGGAACTTAAGTTTTTCTTAGTCAAGAAAGCTCAAAAAATTAGATGATGCAAGGATGATTAAGCAATTTCCAAAACTATTCCAGGTAGGTATATACATTGTCTTTCCTTAATTACAAAGTTTTTTTGTATTTAAAAAACATTCTCGCATTGTTTTTTTTTTTAAGAAAAGCGTTGATAAAACAAAAGGATGTAAATGAAGTTGTGTTCAACAAGTGTGTTTTCTTATTAGATGTAAATGAATTGTGGTCAAACAAGTGCCTTGTAAATGAAGTTGTGATTAACAAGTCCGTTTTCTTATTTGTAATTGCATCCAACACTTTCCTTTAGATTAGGATCGGGTAGACATTGTCCTGAAAAATGTAAATGTCGGGTACATCAGTCTAGAATAAGGTTCAACAAGCTTGAGCAGGTAACCATACAATATGAACTATGATGTTGATTCTTAAGCATAACGATATCCAAATTGTATTCCTATCTAATTAATATTAGAGGGAAACTTATTAATTTATTTATTTTAATATTATTATATATTTGAAGGATTTGCTGTAATATTTTTCACCCTATGCCAGTGTGTGTGTTCATTTTCAAGGAAATAATGTGTGCTCTCTTATCATTTCTAATTGAGACATTGCTTTTATAATATGAAATTCTATTATTTAAATGGTGTTAAGGTCATTAATCTGAATGAAACTACACCATCACAATGATGATTTGACAACAAGCATTCTGGTGTTGAGAATAACTCCTCGGTTCCAACTTGTGTCAGCATTGTGACATTTTCTACAAGTGGCTGCTAAACTATAGGCCTATGTACACACATACATTCACATATATAGTAACAAGACAAAAAATTCTCTTTTTATTGACAACAACAAAAGATTACAAATGATATCCTAATCTTTGCAGATATTGGGATGTAGAGATCCTTGCTTCATATGATGAAAATGTGGATGCCTTAGCTTAGGAAAAGGTGATCTTTTTTTGTCAGATATGGTAAAAATCACTCTCGTGCCTTCACAATTAATTTAATCTAATACAGTTCCACAATTTGTTAACTCTTAGAAGTCTCAGTGAAGGACTTGTTAGGTCTATAAGGAAAAATGAGTCTCTAATACTTCAACATGATATATGTAAATTTGAAGTATTATTGGAAACACAGAGTCGTAATATCAAGAGGTACTAGTTTCCATTAGGATATTAAAACTCTTGATATGAATGGTTTTACCTGTAATCCATGATTACATAGGTTATATTACAACATATGATGAGTTAGTATTAATGTTAGGAAGTATTATATGTTTCAAAAATGTTAATTACCTAACCTAAACAATCTAGTGAGAGTTTATTCAAGTTATTTGTCATTGTTGCACGTGTCGATAAATACAAAATGCAAGTCTCCAGAAAAGATTGCAATACCACCATTGTTGAAAGATGCCAAGATAAGTTACTCAAATGTATTATCTTTTTCTGTGGAGAATTTAAGTTATTCAGTTTCATGACATGTCCAAACACATTACACATGATGTGAGTTAGGACAAATTCAGAGGGAAATGTAGAATTGTAGGAGCACAATTATACAACCATGGTTGTAATTTTTAATTAGCTCCTCAGATACATGGTTAATAATTTTAATCTTAGAGTACTCCAAATCCAAGGAGAAAGCTCAACAACGAACACCAATCTGGAGATAAGATGATCAAATGGGACTCTTATATATGTAAAAAATTTCATCAATTTTTTTTTTATGAATTTTAGTGCTTTAATTTATCAAGAGACTGAGATTATATCAACAATGGCTTGATGGATTGGTGAAATCAAGGTGGTGTTATTTCCCCTACTCAGGTTAAAATTTCTTCCATAACATGTCAGGATGTTTGTTTCCATTGGATATCTAAAATAGATCAATTTTTGTTCTCTAGTGTTCATTGGAAGTGTCATGTCAAAGAAAAAGTGCAAAATTCAATGAAAAAGGCACTTGCAAAAAATGGGTGGAGCCAAGCTCAAATCATGAGAAAATCCACGTATGACCTTTTAGCCAAAAAAATCCTACATAGCATGGAAGACATTTATGTCTATTCAATATCCAAAATATTGCAATTTCCACTTGTATGGACGAAATTTTTTTAAATCAAAACATAAAAAAACAGTGAAATTTATATGAGATCGTTAAAAATGTACCCTTATTCTTACAAATTGAAAGTGCACATGGAAAATTTGTTTAAAGAAGAAAACAAATGTTGGGAATTAGGGTATAATTGACGAAGCGCACACAATATAATGGACAAAGAAATGGAATAACCTTTGTATATTTTTTTGAATGTGTGTAATGAGAAATTATTACAACTGGTCATTGTTTTCATGTGAAAATTTGAGGAATTAAGAAATGATCTAATATTTCATGTGTGTATGTTGGAAATCAATCCAAAGCCTAATTTTTTAAGAGAATTCAGATTTCAATTCATTAATTTCTTGTTGTGGGTCAGTTGTATCATTCAAGAGATGGGAGTTGTTAAAGAAACTGTATCAGTTGGTGCCTTTCTATGAAGCTATGAATTCCTCATCCGTGAATTCAATATTTAGAGATGTGAATGGCTTCTACACCACCCTGATACAAGACATAGAAAATCTAGAACATCCAATCTCTCCCCACAATTTCATGTTGATGGATTAACTTCAATAGAGTGTTTCCTGTTAAGGTCCATCAACAGGAAACCCATCCAATTAGCGCAAAAATTGTAGCTTACAGTGGAAAACAAATGTCTTGACAAATACATGGACAAGGGATCAAATATTTGGGATCTATGTTAAGTACCGAAATGTGGAATTACAGGCCTGGAGAAATACCAAAATGTAGTAGAGAACGTTTCCATGGCACTAAATTCTAACCGTGCAAGCAGACGATGAGGAGCATATCAAGGTGATGGAGGCCATTTACTTGGAAGAAGAGAACAAGGTTTTGATAGAAACCAAGATTGAAGGACATGGGAAATCATTTTTTCAATTTGATGGTAAGGCCTTCAAGGCCAATTTTCCAAAGTGGAATGGTTCCAATGGCCTCAAAGGGTTCATGTATTCAATGAAAGGGATATGTATTTGATGAAGAATATAAGCTCATTTTTTCTCACATTGCTACTTTTGGGCCTGGTGTATAGTTTTAATGAGAATTCATTTTCTATGCATAATTTGTGTTTCAAGTCTTCCGTTTTTTCCTCACCATCCCACCTGCAACGTGGAGTGGATACTAAGATAGCTCAAGTAAGTTCTTCTATTAATACACCATGTATAGGAGGCCTACATTTTTTTATATGAGGTTGGCAAGAAATCATCATTGATGTAGAAGCACTATAGCCAACTGGATTTGAGGTCCATGGGCTTCTGACGGAGCAACAATAATGTTGAAAACCAAGAGAGCTTGATTCACAAAATTAACTAATTAGAGCATTTTTTTGATAGCTTTCTTGATGAATTCTTCGCTGAGATTCTTGATAGTAGGAAGACGCTCTTGGAAAATTATAGGCAGGAGTAATATGGTAAATACCTAGGGGTTCATCATTTAGATTAGGAGGATGTCTACAGAGTTGCAACATCATGGAGGATGTGAATTAGAGAAATATTAAAACAATTGCATCTAGTGAAGATATCACCTTTTCAATTGTCACAAATTTGACGGTTTCACTCATCACAAAATAATAACCTTTCGAGGGCTAGTAGTTTAGCTCAGTTTCCTACTAGCCCTCGAACACCAACCATGCAACCGTAATAGTACCAACTATAACATAAATTTTACATGAACCAATTAGATCTATGGAGAAAGGAATAGTATGACAAACTAATGAACCTAAAATTACCTTTGACTGAAAACCCATATGTAAGCTAGAGTTGGAGTGCTAAAGGTTGTATTGGAGCACCAACACCTCTTAATTCCAACAAGTGCTTTCTATCTTGTGAATTTTCCCATTCATATCACTGTCTTGTCTCTATAAATTTCATATCTACACTTCTATAAAGTCACAATCCAGTCATCTTTGCAAGACTAGGTCCTCACTAAGATTGTCAGATTGTTTCCAGAAATTTGGAAAGAAAAAGAAAACCGAGCAATTCCAAGGGGGTGAGAAATGAGATTTCTGAAGAATTTTTAGGTCTTGGATGCATTGGTCCCTCAAAGCCAGTGGAACCCCAGAAATATCCCACCTATGGTCGATAACATGGGCAACTTCGCATTTAAAATGAATAGTGGTCTCAACAGAAAACAAAAGACTTAACGTACAATACCCCTTGCCATGAATAACTGTATTAATATCACTTATGTGTTTGTGCATGTAGGGGGCTTGTCAAACCAACCACTTCATTGATGCCATGTTTTATGGTAGGTTGGTGGGGTCACACCCCTACCTCTCATTTCACCTCATTTTCCACTAGAATAATGGAGCTATTTAAACTTTTTCACAAGTTTCTTAGAAAAATATGATTTTAATTCATTTCCTAGTTATGCCATATTAATTTTGGAATACTATTTTCAAAATTATAATTTAATTACCAATCATTATTAAGTGTGTTTGTGTCATTCATTTCTTCCTATCACCAATGATAAAATATGTTTTTACCAAGTTTGTTACGGGTCTCCAAGTCAAATTTTATCATGTCACTAGGTTTTTAGGATAAAATTTGATCACTAGTTAGTTTGTGTAGGTTTATTTCTATTGTTTCAAAAATGTCTCATGTCGATTGCTTACATCACTCAGATGAGTGTATCATCATAAATAGAATATCTTCATCATATCAGTCATCATCATCAACATTTCACTCAGTCTAATGTCTTCATTAGGTCATTAGGGTTTCAGGGTCCATCTTCATTCATGCATAAAATCTGGCATACGATGAGTTGTGATAATCATTTATTTTCAACAAACTTTTATGAGATTTCTTAAGCGCTTCATGGTTACAGTATCAAGGTTCTAATAGAAAGAAGTTTCACTTTTCAAAAAGGTAAAATAAGTTCATATTTGAAGTCTCGAAAGTGGCCAAGTTCGAAAGAGTGATAGTCATGTTTTGAAAAGGTATGTGGGGCCCATTTTCACTCAAAAGAAGATCACACTATGCCTATAAAAGCCAAAATGTGCTAAACATATTTCATTACATCCTTACCCCCATTTTTTATTAATATCTCTCCTCCTTGGTGAAAAAACACTAGTCTTTTAGCTAAAACAGGAAAAAAATATCTCGACATTGCACTTCTGGATCGGGCGATGCCTTCTGTGAACTGCGTTTCGCTTTTGCCAACGGCATTGAAGTCTGGAAAAAGTGGCCCAAAGCTTGGAAAAGCTCGCCAAAATTTAAAATTTAAGCTTGCTTTCTGATTCTTTTCTCTTCTAATCTATTCAACAGGTAACTCTCATCATCTTACTCACTCTTTTCCTTTGTCAAAGCAAGTGAAAATGGTGGGATTTTTTAGATAGGACATTTCAAACTTTAAAAATTTCCATCTCATACCTCTATATCTATATCTATATATATATATATATATTTATATATATAATATATATAAGATATATAATCACCTTATCATCCACCAATCAACTCATTTACTTTCATTTTATGTCACCTTTTCACAAACCCTAGCTCATACTTATCATTTTGACCAATTTTCCTAGAAGGACAATTTTTAAATTCTCTTAATCATCTCTGTCTCTCATTTCACTCCATTCAAACTTCTTAAGTTTTCTACAACCCATATCCATCTCCAAAGTTTTCCCTATCATCATCTCCCTTCCCTAACTCCCTCATTTCATCATTTCACTCATTCTTCACTGTTTTTTTCATTTTCCTGTTATCTAGGGTTTTTATCAAAATATAGGGAGATTCTTCACCATCATAAAATAGAAAACATCATAAGCGAGGGAGGATCCTGAGGCATGACCCTACAAACTGCTATCAAATCAACTCTTCACGATTCATTAGGCAGTGCTTTGAAGATGTCAGCGACCTAGGGTTTTGTTAAAGGGTGGGTGAAGTAGGTTTTCATGAGAAGCTCAATGATTAGATTGCCACCAATCTGAAACCATAATAGCAAGAATTGAATTTATATTATCAGTACCTGCCACCTCTCTTGCCACAGGGATACTTGATCATGGGGATTATTAGTTCAAAGGCATGAGCTTAGACCTTGAGAAATAAAGAGCTTTCTTAAAATCACCCTACAGAGAGGCTCATTCACACATCATTCCTTTTAAGTACCTATTGGAAAAGTATGTGCCATTGATGAAGTTTGTAATGAAGTTTTTCACTTGTGAGGGAAGATTTTCTAGAGTGTATAGATACCACATTTGGCTGCTAATGCATTTAATAGCTCTAAAACCTCTCAATATGAGTAATTACTTATCTATAATTCTTATCAAAATGTCTGAGAAGGTACAAATGAAAGGAAAAGAGCATCACCCTATCCTTTTCCATCATAGTTTAATAAATATTATAGTCCTCCATCAGTTGGTAGAAGGGAACATGGCATGGGATTCCTTCATAGAAATAGCTTTACAGTGACATGAAACTACTTCATCGGGTCATCATCAAGACAGATCAACACAGCAAGTGGAGGTAGGGTCAGCAAGCAAATTAGAGGAGGTTCCCAAGGCACATAAACCTAAGGTGACCAAAATATATTAAAGAGAAAAAGGGCTTGTGTTTACTTCTCAAGTTGAGAAAAATCCCTCTACATCAGCACCACAGTGATTGCATAAATAGGGTGAGGAACTAATTCAACATGATTTTGAATTAGTTGACTTGGAGGAACCAAATGAAACTTCAAACTTGTAACAAGTTATCAAGGATAAATATTCCAAAATTGAAGAGTTCATGGACAATATGGCAAGGGAAAAATTCATCATTTCCTTCCTTGAACAATAAAACATTTAGCTTAAGGCCAAACAACTACTCATGGAGAAAGAGAAATCAAAGACGCTACATAAAGGAAGCAAAGGTAAATCAATGTTAGAGCTTGTTGAACATGATGAATAGGAAAATCAAGTTGTGAAAAAGAATCCAAGGACCAAGGGACTTAAAAGGGCATTGAAGAAAGAAAAAGAACAAAACCTACTGGATGAAGACTTGGACATTGAAGACAAAATTGCAATGGAAATCAGTGAATATAGAGAGTATTAGCTAGGTAGGGTTAATGGCCACCTAGAGAAGCCTCTTGACAAGGCCAACAAGGAAAACCAGCTATTGAGGCACGTGGCCCACCACCATCAAACCAGAAACATGATCCGCAACATCAAGCTCTGTTGGGTTGTGTTATATTCTTTCCACATAGTTAACAAGGGGTTTGAGGGGTACCCGTAACCCCAATTTATGGGGTCTGGTGCAGCGCCTCAGAAAATTTTGGTTTTGGACCCTATGTTAGGTTGGGCGGACCCACCTATGGTTTTGTGCATGATTTTCACACATGTTTTTTTGGACGCGATGGTTTTTCGGTCCATGGTTTTGGACCCGATGGTTTTCAGTCCATGTTATTGGATGCTTCGGCCTGTATAAATATGTATTTTAACATTGAAAGGAACATAATGAAAAATCACACTGGTAGTCCCAGTTTTGGGATCCAAGGGAAATCTCTGTGCATATGTGTTTTTTATGTGTTATGCTCTCGCATTGTTTATTTTTCTGTGATTTAGAATTCGTATGCAGGTAATTTCTGTACGGGGTTAAAACCTACATTTGGTATCAGAGCTATTTTGGCTTCAAGGGGACGCCTTTGTTGCTGAGGGGTTTCGCTCGGGCTTGTGGTAGACTCTGTTTAGTGGGAGATCTGCAATATTGATTCTGGTGGTGAAAGAAGATGGCGAGCAGAGGAAAGATAGAGATTGAGAAGTTCAATGGTCAGAGCTTTGAGTTGTGGAAACTCAGGATGGACGATCTATTGGTGGACAAAGATCAGTGGATCGCGGTAGATCCGGGTACTAAACCAACGGGAGTGACCAATGAAGAATGGAAGAAGTTGGATCGGAAGGCAAAGAGCACAATACGATTGTGTGTCTCAGATTCAGTATTGCTGAATGTATCAGGGGAAGCTACTACGAAGGCTCTGTGGGACAAATTAGGGACTTTGTACCAATCTAAGTCTCTGGTGAATAAACTATTCCTACAGAAAAAGATGTATAACCTGAGGATGAAAGATGGAGACTTGGTGACAAAGCATATGAATGCATTTAATACTGTGGTAAGTCAGTTATCATCTGTTGATAATAAAATTTCAGATGAAGATAAGTGCATTAGTTTGTTGTGTTCTCTACCAGATTCGTGGGATAGTCTGGTTATTGCAATAGGTAGCAATGCAACTGCTTTGGAGTTTGATGAAATAGTCTCAGCCTTGCTGACGGAGGAGATGAGACGGAAAAATATGGACAACCAGAATGGTGATGCCTTGTCTGTACGAGGACGGTCCCAGAACAGAAACAAAAATAAGTCATCGAGTGGGAGATCTAAATCTAGAGGGAGATCTAAATCTCCAGAAAAACCTACAAAGGTGGTGTGCTGGAAATGCGGAAAGGAAGGGCACTTCAGAAGGGACTGTAAATCTAAAGCTCCTGATAGGAAAGGGATTTGATGATGCTCCTTCTGCAGAGGCAAAACCACCTCAGATGAAGGTGGGGATGTGTACTTGGCTTCTTCAAGTACACATGTAGATCATGAGGCATGGTTGATTGACTCAGGTGCATCCTTTCACTTCACTCCCCATAGAGAGTGGTTCTGCGAGTATGAGAATACGATGGTGGTGATGTCTTCTTAGGAGATGATAGGAAGGCTAGAATCATTGGTCGTGGAAAAGTAAAGTTGAAGTTGCAAGGTGGAGGGTTAGAACCCTTCCGGGTGTTCTGCATATTCCTGCGTTGGCCAGAAATCTGATTTCTGTAAGCAAGTTGGATGATGCAGGTGTAAAGACAGTGTTCGAGAAGGATACCTGCAAGATGGTTCGAGGAGCACTGGTATTGATGCGGGGAGTTCGGATTGGAACTCTGTACAAGCCGCAAGGTAGCACTGTTGTTGACGGGTGCAATAGTTCTATGGTTGCTGAAAATGGAGCAGAAAATCTAGTGGTCTCTGGAGAGAAGACCATGTTGTGGCATCAAAGGCTTGGACATATTGGAGAGAAGGGCCTTCGAATACTTCATGGTAAAGGTATGGTAGAAGGTATGAGTAATAACTCTCTGGATTTTGATTTCTGTGTATATGGGAAGCAGAATCGGGTGAGTTTCCCCTCTGGTGGTAAGAGGACAAAACATATATTAGATCTTGTGCACAGTGATGTGTTTGGACCCATGAAGTTTCCATCATTGGGTAAGTCTGTGTACTATGTATCATTTATAGATGACTTCTCAAGGAATACATGGATATATTTCCTTAAGAATAAATCTGAAGTCTTTGATAGGTTTAAAGAATTAAGGATCTGGTGGAAAATTAGACAGAGAAGAAGATAAAGGTGCTGAGGATAGATAATGGTGGAGAATTTTGCAGCAAGGAATTTGAAGAATTCTGTAAGAAATGTGGTATAGCACGATAGAAGACTACTCCATATACACCTCAGCAAAATGGAGTCACAGAAAAAATGAACAAGACGTTGATGGAAATGGCAAGAAGCATGCTCAGTGGTGCCGGGTTAGGACAGGAATTCTGGGCAGAGGCGGTGGATACTGCATGTTACTTGGTCAACAGGTCACC
>APFE030377399.1:247241-259260 GCA_000404065.3 Pinus taeda | reverse complement strand
TTTTTTACCCTCTCCCTTAAAATAAGGTGGGCTATTTGAGGTGATTTGTAAAAATGTACTATGATACAAAATATTAGCCCACTAAAAATTTAAAACCCCTTAATTTTGCCAAAGGGCGAAATTAAGTGGAGGGCGAAATTTGGTGTTGAGGGTGTTTTCTATGGCTTCCAGCCTTGCCTCAAGTCTCCAGCTAGTGGAGATCTTATTTGCATGAGCTCCATTAAGCAATTGTGTAGCCATGTTGATGAGGAGTTGGGAATCTCCTTCGATCTCCAAAGGCTGGAAGTCATGGTTTTGAGCTAAGAGAATTCCTTGCCAGAGACCCTCTAGCTCAGCTGAGTTATTTGTATCCCACCCTATATTGCCGAAGTAGATTAAAAGAGGAGAGCCCTTATAATCCATGAAAATGCCACCGAATCCTGCTTTCCCTAGGTTCCCTTTAGAAGCTCCGTCAAAGTTGAGTTTCTATCTTTGCTTTGGGGGGGGAAGCCACTGATGCGTGCGATCGTTTGTTTTTCCTTTAGGATTGCCTTTTGTGCTTCCCTGCTCAAGTTGGAGGTTCCAGTTGTCCCATTATTGTTTTTTCATTAGCCTGCATGGGAAAGTCATCCGGAAGCCAAGTTTTAAGTGCCAAAGTTTCTTTCAGGTTCGTGACTAGCTTGTCCCAGATGATTTCTGATGGTGTGCATTGGTTCTTAAAAATGCGCTTGTTCCTTTCTTTCCATACAGTCCAGGTGAGGAGGCCCGGAATAATTCTCCAGAGGTAATTTAGGACAACGCTTTTATAGGGACTTTGGTGCCAGAGGCGAATGGAGTTAATAATGTCTTTAGATGGTTAGCAATTTGTTTGACATTTGAAGCTAGTTTTCTCCCATAGCTGGTTGGCTAGGGAGCAAGAATCCAGGAGATGTTGTATCGTTTCCTCTTTTGAGCAACAGTTGGGGCACATGGAGGGCCCCTGTATTTTCCTTTTCTTAAATTGTCCCAGGTTAAGATTTTCCGATGCCCGGTGAGCCATAAGAAGGTCGAGACTTTGGGCCAAATGCCAGGGGTCCAGATCCTTCCCCATATGGGATCCTGAGGCGTATCATCTTGGCACTTGATTTTGTAGGCTTCTTTCGTGGTGAAGGATCCCCGCAGGGTGTAGCCCCATCTTAGTAAGTCCTCACCTTCATTGTTTCTGATTTTTTGTTTTTGGAGCTCTTTTTCCAGGTTTTCTCTTGTCTGGGTGTCGATGTTTCTTATCAGTTCGTCCAGGTGCTTCCATTGCCTGTATCCTTGATTGATCTCCTGTGACCATTGTTGATGGACCGTCTCCTTTTTTTGTTCCACCTAATCATTGCTGGGCTAGATATTAAGAAAACTGTCAAGCCTGGGAAGTTGATTCCAAGCATCTGTCCAGAAACGTGCTCTGTTACCATCTCTGATTTCCAAAAAACTGTGTTGTTGGATGAGGGAAGAGTGTTGACTAGCCGCATTCCACATCAACGAGCCTTTCTCAGTAGGGGTGAATCTGATTAGCTCCTCCATTGGTCTGTGGTTAGCATATTTGGCTCACCAGATGACTCCCCAGGGCTTGTTTAGTGCTGTGAACCATTGCCACCAGATTCTCGCACCCATGATTTCATTGCTGTGACTTGGATCTCTCAGGCCTAGCCCTCCCTTCTCCTTGGGTTTGCATGTAGTATTCCAATTGACAAGGGCCCATTTACGATTAGTTCCATGAGTTCCCCATAGGAAGTTGCGCTGAATATCTCTGATCCTTTTGAGAGCCCATTTAGGCGCTGCAAGGATTGAAAAGAGATAGAGGGGCATTGCTTGAAGCACTGCTTTGATGAGGACTACCCTACTGGCTATGTTCAGAGCTCTAAAAGTCCATGAGGAAAGGCGGGATTCCAGCTTCTCAAGAGTTTACGCCAAGAGGCATTCTTAATGGCCGAATCGATGAGAGGGGCGCCAAGGTAATTGGAGGGAAGGGTGGCTATGGGAAAGCCCAGGATGCGGGTTATGGCTCGTTGAATGATGGGAGGCGTATGGAAGAAAAAGATCTGCGATTTGGCTTTGTTGATACTGGTGCCCGAGGCGTCAGAGAAGTCCTTCAGAAGGGCCTTAAAGATGGTAGCCTCTTGAGCTGATGGGTATCCAAAAAGCATATTGTCATCCACGAATTGCTGATGGGTGGTTGCAGGGGTATTATGAATGGAGATTCCTTTCAAAAGTTGAGAATGAAGAGCATGCTTGATGAGTCTCCCCAACCCTTCAGCCATCAAAACGAAAAGGAAGGGAGATGAGGGTCCCCTTGCCTGATTCCTCTGGAGGGGCTGAAAGGTCGAGAGGGGATGCCATTGATGAGGATGGAGAAGAAAGTGGAGGAGAGTAAACTGTGAACCCAATGCACCCACATAGGTGAGAAACCAAAGGCATTTAACATTTTTTGGATATAAGTCCAGGTTAATTTGTCAAAAGCCTTGGATAGATGAATCTTGAGAATCATACCTGCCTGATTGGAAATCTTAAGGGAGTGTATGATTTCATGAATGAGGATGATGCCGTCCATTATTTGTCTGCCCTCAACATACCCAGATTGTTCCGTCGATATGAGTAGGGGTAGCAGTGGCTTCAACCTGTTTGCAATTACTTTAGAGATGACTTTGTAAATGACATTGCAAAGTGCAATTGGGCGAAATTTATCTGAAGTGGTAGCACCCTCTTCTTTGGGGATGAGAGCGATAAAGGTTGAGTTGAGCGCGGGTAGCAGCCAATGAAGAGATCGAGATTCCTCAACTACTTGCCATACTTCTTCTCTAATGAGCTCCCAGAATGAGTGGAAGAAGGTGGTGGAGAAGCCGTCCGGCCCCGGTGCTTTGGCCTCCTTGAGTTGTTTCATGGCTAAGTCAACCTCCTTTGGTAAAAAAAGGTCAGAGAAGGAGTTGGTTGTGGTCCTCTGTGATGACTTTTGGCACATGTTGTGTAATATTTTCTATAGCTCTTCTTCTGTCAGTTTGAGGTTCTTGTAGAAAATCCTGAAAGTAGTTGATTAATTCCTGTTCAATCTCAGTGTGGTCCTCCACTCTTTCCCCTCCTTGCTTTTGGAGAAAGGAGATAGTATTGTGCATTCTCCTTTGTATAGTAGTTCTGTGGAAGAATTTGGTATTTCTCTCGCCTTCTTTCAGCCATCTGATTCTGGATTTTTTCTTCCATAATATCTCTTCCTGCTTGTTTCTCTCCTCCAATTGATTTTGTATGTACTTCTCCCTTTCCATGGTTCCTTCCCTATACCCCTCTGTTATTATCTACTACTGGAGCTCCCTCATTTCCATGTTGAGGTTTTGTTGAGCCTGAAAGATGTTGCCAAAAGTTTCCTTATTCCAACTTTTTATTTGGGCTTTTAGATGTTTGAGTTTCTGTTGGAATTGTAACATTCTTGACCCTTCCGGGGTCGTGAAGTTGTTCCAAGAGTGATTAATGAAGTGTTTGAAAGCGGGATGGGATAACCAGCATGCCTCGAATCTGAACAGACGTCTGGTAGCGTTACCTAGTCCATGCCATTGGAGTGCTATGGGCTAGTGATCAGAGCCGGAATGTGGGAGTATGAGTGCTGAGAGATCACCTCCTAGATGAATGGCGCTATCCGAGATGAGGAACCTATTGAGCTTTGATGCTATTTGATGCCTCCCAGTCCTGCGATTGCTCCAGGTGTGAATGCCATTGGGAGTTTGCATGTCGATGAGCGTGTTGTTGTGGATAAAATTTTTGAAATGATCCATGTCCTGATCCAGCTTGGCCCGACCTCCTCTCTTTTCCTCTAATTTGGTGATCATATTGAAATCTCCGTCTATGATCCAGAGAGAATGCTCTCTATTGGAGTTGAGATTTGCTATGGTGTCTAAAAGAGCAATTTTATTGGGAGCATCTTGCGGGAAGTAGACATTGGTCAGATGACCATGAATGTTGGTCCCAATTATATGAAATGTTTCCTGAATGAGATTGTGGGAAGCATGGAGATTTGACAACGATATTTTTTGTGTACTCCATGCAATCGCTAAACCTCCAGAAGCTCCTGATGCATCCACTACCACTGTATTACATCCTGGCCAAGCTTTTTTGAGGATGCTTCCCAGGGTATTACTGTTGCATTTTGTTTCTTGCAAGAAAAAGATCTGGGGTTGTTCCTGCCTTGTCATACTTCTGATCATTCTAAGTTTCCCAGGGCTATTGAGACCTCTTACATTCCATGAGATGAGCTTCATTGGTCACTGTGTTGTGTGGGCCTATAGTACTTTGTCAATTTAGCATATCGGCCTGAGTCGACCAAGATTTTACCTACTACTATAGTTCGCTGGAGATCTGTTTTTCTTCCTCTCTTTTTGGATTCCTTTGGTAGGAGATTGCCATCCCATTAGCTGCTTGGTTGTATGCATAATTGTTGTTGCTGATATGCTTTGGATAGAATTGTTTCTAGAGTACTGAGCTGGTGCTCTTGAATTTTGTCATACTCCTTTTTTCTACATGCTTGCTCCAATCCAAAGATATCTAACCCTCTTAGATCTATGCTCTCTGGTTCTTCCTCCATATGCTGCACCTGACTGTTGTCCTTTGAGATAAGCGCTAGCTGCCAGGCCTAATTTTGCAGGTCATTCGTCTCCATGGCTTTGGAGGTTTCCTCGGGGTATTTCGGGTTTGCTATGGGGGTTCCGCCTAATTTAGAAGTGATTCCCTCCACTTCCATGCCCTTAGCATTCCCATCTGGTCCTTTTTGTCTCTCTTTTGGGGGTTGCGACATCATCCCTAGGGAGACGAGATGTAGGAGAGGACTTCGGAGGGGAGTAATCGAATTGGAGGCGTTAGGCATGGAGCTATACTGCATGCTGGAGGGAAGCTCTGCGGTGGCTTGAGCGAGAATTTCAAAGCTATTACTTGTGGAAGGGATAGAAGCCATCTCTTGCTGGGGTTTTTCCTAGATGAGGGTTTTTTATGTGCTTCGCTTACGGCTAGGGACTTTGGTGAAACCCTCTTGGGCATGCATATTGGAGGGGTCGGGGTCAGAGGCTTTGGTATTTAGCGGGCAGTCCCTGAAGAGATGCCCGTGAGCGTGACATTTGCGACAGCGAAAAGGTACATGTTCATAATCTAAGGGTTGAATCCATTCATAATCATCATGAGAGAGACTTACCGAATCCAAAAGGGCGTTATCCAGGCGCATGAAGACGCAGATGCGGGCGTAGGATGTATATCTTCGAAGCTTCGTTTCTTCAGCTGCTTTGATGTATTCCCCCAGTCCATTTCCAATTTTTTTTAGCAGCCCTTCATTCCAATATTCCTCTGGCAGTGAGTACATTCTGATCCACACTGAAGCCCAGGAGAGATCTTCCTTGTCTAGGTTAAATCTTGCTACCAAGTCCCTTAGATACAATCTTCTGAGTTAAAAAAGTATGGCCCTTCATCCATGATTCTGAACTTGTCTTCTAGGTACAAGAATATCACAGTAAAGAATCCCTTCGGCCGCAACTGCAGTGTTATGTGGCCTTTGGGTTTCCATTTGGCAGTGATCCAACCATACAAAGCTTTTTCTGTTGGCCAGAAGCCTATAAACTTTCCTATGAGTGCATGACCTTTCATGTATTGGATTCTTTCATTAATCTTCTGACCGGGCAGTTCTATCTTGGGTCATTTTGCTGCTATTGGCTTGCATGTGCTTGAGGTAACCGTGATCTTTTCCCCTGTCTTTTCTTTCCCTCGCGGTGTTTCACTGCGTTTGTCTGCCTGACTGTCAGGTGCATTGGGCGTGTGTTGCTACGTCTCTTCATTGTTTTCCCCGTCTGCGTGGATCGAGCCAAAAAGTATTGGCCCAGTTCTTCCTGGTGGCGAGGTATTGGTCATGGGGGAGGGCTTGGCGGCCCCCCCTGCACGGGTTCCATACGTTTCGTAGATATGCCTACTTCTCTCTGGCAGGGTCAAGAGATTATGCTCTCTGTGGTGGCTCAGTCGGTTGTCTGCGTCGTATCAGAAGATCGCCAGCGCCAACCCTAGTTGCAGAGCCGTAACCTTCCTCTCCTCCTCTTGAGTCAATCCCTTATGATGTAAACGATTTTATCATGACTCCTTAAAACATTAAAAATTCAAAAGAATAATGAAAACATAAAATTAAAAATAAAAACAAAAAATAAAGCAATGAAAAAAACAATTTTTTTTTGGATTTTTTTTCATGTTTTGTTTTTAATATATATTTTTATTTAGTTGCAATAAAAAAAATATATTAAAAAAAATCAATCATAAAAATGTTAAAAAAAAAAAAAAATAACTAATAAGAATTAAAAAAACTAAAATAAAAATAAAAAATATAAAGAATTAAATAATTAAAAAAAAAAAAATATATTCATTTCTTTCTAGTAAACTAAGAATATATATATATATATAAATATATATATAAATAAAATCTATAATATAAAGTAAAAATAGAAAAATAAAAAAAAAATAGAAACTGATTAAAAAAAAAAAAGAAAATTAACAAAAAAACCAAAAAAAAATAAAAAACTACTAAATAAAGCTTAAAACATTAAAAATAAATCCAAAAAAAAAAAAAATATATTCAAATTACAAAAAAAAAACACAACATTAAAATTTTGAAAATATGTATCAAATTAAAAAAAAAAAAAAAAACAAACAAACAACACAACAACAAAATATTTTTATTTAAAAATAATTTATGTTTCAAAAAATTATATGCATTTCCTTTTCTTTTTGTTTTTAAAACATTCGTTTATTTTTTTTAATATCAATTTTTATTTTATTTTTTAAATGGTCAAGTCTTGTAGCCGAGTCGTCCAGGGCTGCGCCCCCACAGGCAGTCGAGTAGTAGGTGGGCGATTTGGGCAGTGCGACTGCAAGCAGTTGCGCCGCGCCCCCACAGGCAGCTGGTCGATTTTGGGAATTGACCAACCGCCGCCCGTGAGGGCACGACCTTGGGCAGCATAGCTGCTTGCAGCTGCACTGCGCCCCCATAGGTGACCGGGCAGTGGGTGGGTGATTCCTATAATTGCCCAGTCGCCCGTGGGGTTGCGACCTTGGGCGGCACATCTGCTAGCATCCGCGCCACCCAGGGTCGCACCCCCACGGACAACCAAGCAACGGTTGGGCGATTCCCAGAATCGCACAACCATGCCGCCCAGGGCCGCGCCCCAACGGGTGATGGCTGGTTGATTTCAAGCAGCGGCGACGCCCAGGGCCGCGGGGCCCTGACAGCCTGTGGGGACGCGACCCTGGGTGGCGCATCTGTAAGACTGTCAATTTAAATAAAATAAAAATTGATATTAAAAAATAAATAAAAAATATTTACATAAAAAAATAAAACAAAATGCATATAATTTTTAAACAAATAATTTTATTTTTAAAAAAATTTAAAATGTTTTTTTTTTTTTTTTAATTAATTAATTTTTAATATAATGTAAAATTTTATTTTTTATTTTTATTTTTATTTTCAAAAATAAAAAGTATGTTGTTGTGTTGTTTTTTTGAAAAAAACTTATATTTTTAAAATTTTAAATCTTTTTTTTTTTTTATTCTTTATAGCATTTTTTGTTATTTGTAATTTTTAAATCTGTTTTTTATTTTTTAGTTTTTGTAATATTTTTAAAAAATTTTCTATATTTACTAATTTTACAATTGTTTTTGTTTTTTGTTTTTTTTTTCAAATTATTTTAAGATTAAGATAAATAATATATATATATATATATATTATAATAATATATATATACATTTTTGTGTCGTCTTCTTCTTTCTCTTTTCTTTTAATTTTTTATTTTTTATTTATTTATTATTTATTTATGTAAAAAAAATTGACAAATTTAAAGTAAAAAAATGTAACATTAAAAAAAATCCAACTTAATACACTAAAAAATTTAAAGTGCAAAACCTTAAATTAGAAAATAATTATTTACATTTCATACATTAGAAAATTTAAAGTGCCAAAAACTATGCTCTAAAAATAATATGTGTGTTCTGCATCGCCCCTTTTCAAAATCGAGTCACTCTTTTGCTATATCTATGAAACGGGTAACAATATCAATTCCCATTTCAAAGTTTACATTGTTCTCATTATACCCCCAAAAAACCAATCAGCTACCTACTTACAATATAGAAGGTCAGAATTTCCAAGCTTGCATGATAACTCCATTAGATCTAAACAATATCCAACTTAGATCTGGTAAAGTTTTGGAAAAGAAGTCACCATCTGTTTTTATTCATGAATATGAAGAGGGTGAACCACTTGAAAAAGAAACATCTCTTAATCAAGAATAAATTCCTTAGAAAGAGAGCACCCCTATACATGATACCTCAATAAACTCAACTCCCATTGCAGAACAACCTCCTGTTTCTGTTCAAAATCCAGCTTTTCCTGAAAGGTTAAAAATTTACAAAGGAATAGAAAAACAAATTGTGTTTGTTGAATATGATATGTTAGATGAATTGAAAAATGTTTGCATCAAAATTCCTTTGTTACAAGCTATAAGGGAAATACAAATATTTGTAAAGGCAATCAGGGAGTTAAGCATTAAAAAACCTGGAAGAAGAAGAAAAGAAGTTAAATAAATTCAGTTAGTTGGAAAAATTACATATATTATGATAGGAAAACCAATAGTTCAAAATTATCTAGATCTAGGTAGTCCCGTTGTAAAAACACACATTAATGGTGTTGATATTCCAAACACATTGATTGATTTAGGAGTTGTTATCAATATCATGAGTAAACAGGCTATGGATCAATTAAAACTTTCTAATCTTCAATACACACCAACATTACTACAGTTAGCAGATAGATATGTTATCAAACCAGATGGTGTATTAGAAAATGTATATGTATCCTTATATTCTTGGGAATATCCTGCTGATTTTATGATTTTAACTCCCAAGAATAATTTAGGAGGATATCCATTGATTCTAGGCAAACCATGGTTAGATATAGCTGATGCTTTTATAAGTTCCAGATATGGTGATATGTTTATCTCTGATGGAATCTCTACTAATAAATTCACACTATATCCTCCTACAAAAACAACAATAGAAATAGAAAGTGAAGTTTGGATAGATGATGATAATGAAAATTTTGATATACAACCAATATTTGTTACTTCACAAATAGATGAAGAAGATCAAATTTTAAATATAATGAATATTAATGATTCTTCCTCATATTGTGGACAAGACCAAAATTTTCAAGAACAATACAATTTTGAATATCTATCATCATGTCCAATGGATGTATATTCTATGGAAAAATTTGGCAATTCTTTAATAGAAATATTTCCAGAGAAAACTTTGAACATTAATGATAATTTTGAAGAACCCAAAAGAAAGAATTGATAAAGATGTTACACGAACATTCTTCTGCTTATGCATGGGAATACACTGATATGAAAGGAATTGATCCTAATACTTATGTGCATCATATATATATTGAAGAAATTGTCAGACTAGTTTGACAACCCCAAAGGAGGACGAATCCAAATTTAAGGGAAATTATTAAAGAGGAGTTACAAAAACATTTGAATGTGAATTTTAATTATCCAATATCAGATAGTCAATGGGTCTCACCATTAGTGATTGTTCCAAAGAAAAATGGAAAATGGAGAGTATGCATCGATTATAGGGAATTGATTAAAGATACCTTGAAAGATCATTTCCTACTTCCCTTTATAGATCAAGTCCTAGATACATTGGCAGAGAAAAAAAAATTTTCATTCTTGGATGGTTTTAGTGGATATAACCAAATCCAAGTAGCTTTGGAAGAACAAGACAAAACATGTTTACCTGTCCATGGGGAACCTATGCTTACTGGGTATTTCCTCTTGGAATATGCAATGCACCCGCAACATTCCAAAGGGCAGTTCTAGGCATTTTTTCTGATCTAGTTCATGATTGTCTGGAAGTTTACATGGATGATTTTATTATCTATGGTAATTATTTTGAGGAAGCTATTGAAAATTTAGAAAAAGTTAACATTAGATGTAAAGAAACAAATCTCTCGTTAAGCCATGAAAAATGTTTTATGATGTTCACTGAGAGAATTATTTTAGGCCACCACATTTCAGGACATGGAATTAAAGTGGATTCATCTAAAGTAGAATTTATTTCCAAATTATCACTTCATGTTTGTCAAAGAGATGTTAGAAGTCTTCTTGGTTTTACTATTTATTACAGAAGATACATAAAAAACTTCACAAAGATAGTCTATCCACTTTTCAAATTACTTACAAAATATTGTCAATCCATTTGGAATTATAATTGCCAAAAAGATTTTGAAACATTGAAAGAAAAGATTTTTGAAGCAGCCATCTTAAGAGGACCAAATTGGAGTCTTCCTTTTCATATTTCAACTGATACTTCAGATACAATTTGGGAGTTGTATTGGGATTGAAAGATTGACTCGTTATGCCATTTATTACACAAGTAAAAAATTTACTCTGCAGAGTTAAATTATATTGTAACAAAAAAGGAATTTTTAGTTGTTGTACATGCAATTAATAAGTTTTGACACTATCTCACTGGTTATGAAACTTTTTTTCAAACAGATCACTCTGCAATTAGATACTTAATGAATAAATCAATTACTAATGGCAGATTTACAAGATGGTTATTATTATTACAAGAATTCAATATTATTATTTTGGATAGGCTTGGAAAGGAGAATGAATTTGTTTATTTTCTATCTAGAATCCAAAATGATAATAAGGATGTTCCTATAAAAGATAATTTTCCTAATGAATATATTTTTTTAGTATCTATTAAATATCCTTTTTTTGCAGATATTCCTAATTATTTGACTATAGGGAAGTTACCTTCATATTTGTCTCCTCGAGAGAAAAGGAAATTTATTCAAACCAGTGCATCTTATTCATGGATAAATGGAGAATTGTACAAAACAAGGTTTGATTTAATCATTCAAAGATGTGTAATAGAAGATGAAGTACCAAAAATATTAAATGCTTGTCATGATGAACCATGTGGAAGACACACTGTTGATAAAAAGACTACTTATAAAATCCTTCTCTTAGGATATTATTGGCCTTCTCTTTTTAAATATGCCAAAGAATATGTTAAGAGATATGATAGTTTCTAGAGAATGGGGAAGCCATTTCCTTCAGATGACATGCCTCTACAACCTTAGGTACTTATTGAACCCTTTGAAAAGTGGGCTTTGGATTTTGTTGGTCCAATCAATCCACCATCAAGGCAAAATAGGTACATTCTTGTTTGTACAGATTATGTCACAAAATGGGTAGAAGCTAAAGAACTTCCTTTTGCTACTGGAAATTTTGTAGTTTCATGTTTTTTTGTTAGTTTCACTCATTTTGGTGTCCTAAGGGAAATTGTGATAGATCAAGGTACTCAATTTACATCCAAGTTGGTGCAAAAGGTAATGGAGGAATACAATATCAAACATTGAAAATCCACTCTATATCATCCACAAGAAAACAGACAAGTTGAAGCTACTAATAAAGTACTTGAAACAATTCTTACCAAGACTGTACATCTGCATAGAATGGATTGGGCATAAAATATTCCAGAAGCTTTATGGGCATATCGTACCACATGGAGAAATACAACAAGGCATATTCCTTGTGAACTTGTTTATGGAAAGAAAGTCTTGTTTCCTATTGAGTTCCAAATAAAGACCTTCAAAACAATAGTCAAATTGGGTCTTGATATATCAGAAGCCCAAAAACAAAGAATGGAGCAATTGAATGAAATTGATGAGATAAGAGAAGATGATATTCGTAGAACCAATATAGTTCAACAACAAAGATCCAGATGGCATGATAAGTTTATCAAAGATAGGAAGTTCAAGCCGGATGATCAGGCATTGATTTTTTATTCTAAATTTAAAGATTTCCAAGGATAATTTCAAACTCATTGCCATGGTCCTTATGAGATTGAAACTGTCTTTGATAATGGAGCAGTCATAATTAAAACCATTGATGAAGAAAAAGTAACTTTCCTTGTAAATAGTCATCGATTACGA
>APFE030377399.1:220108-246767 GCA_000404065.3 Pinus taeda | reverse complement strand
TACAGAAAATCTAAGTTGAAAACCAAGAATTCTTGGCAGCCTATATTTTCTTTTAATTTCCGTATTCTTGTCCCATTCCTTATATTCCTCTTTGCATAAATATGATAGCTACATAATTCTCAATAATCTGCAACTCTCATGAAATTCCACAACTAACTTGACAGATTACAACCAAAGCAAATGAAGATCATGGTTAAAGCAACTTGAATGGAGATCACAACTAAAGCAACCTGTGCAACCTACAAAAAGAGAAAATTAGTAAGTTAGAATGAAATATATGTAAATACTAGTTAAATAATTAAGGACAAACATTGAGTTATGTATAAATAGATTATTATAACCGTTGCCTCCACCATATTATGTAATTATTACCTTTGTCATGACATAATATTGGTTTTTCGCCATTCAATGCATAAAGTTTTGATAATCATCACAAAATGCAAATGACATTAAAACCTTTCTATTGTTTAAATTCATTCACCTTTATCCGTATATATCCCATTTCCTTCGTATGATATCCCATTTCCCTCATCTCTATCTCATTATTCTTCGCTAAAAACACCTCAACTGCTACCTAAATTTCATTCTTATCTTTGCTACACTCCATAATATTATCAAAAAGGGAAATTAGGGACTGAAGCTTCCTCACCATGGGAGTTATTGTGCATTCTAAGCTAAATGGAGTCAAGTTTATTGAAGGTTATCCATAGGTGAAACAATAATTTCAGCAAGCACAGTGGTTACAATTCCTTGAAAATTTTGATGGGCACGATAAGGAGGTTACAAAGTCGTTTGCTTAGGCATATTATGGGATAGAAGTAGAAATTGGAGATATCAGGTTGGTCTTGGCATAGTCTGGCAGAAGCTACAAGATTGCCGAGAAATGGAGAAAGTTGGTTTAAAAACCACAAAATCAAAGAGAAATATTGGGAAATCTTCTTGAAAACTCTAGGTATGGACATATCCACTTTTAAGAAGGGAATTCTAGTAACAAATTTAAAAAGTAAATGGAGAAATTTGTTGTTAATCATTCAGAAGTTCATAACCTGTGAGGTTAGGTTTGGAAATATGTTCTTTTACCATGCTCAGTTGATGATGCATTTTATTGATGGAAATGAAATCAATTTTCCATATTTCCTTCTTTGTAGTGTAAGAAAAATGGCCGCTAATATCCAATAGAAATTCAGTCTATTGACAGTGATCTGTATCATCACGAGTTAGTAAAATCTTAATTGAAGCTCATTTGAAGAGTAAAGGGGATAAATGGGAGGATTTTATGGTTCGAAATAACTTTAAGGAATCTAAGCAAGATGAGTCTAGTTCTAAGATAAGAAGAAGTTGTCAAAAACTTCCCTCAAACCCTAATCTTCAAAATGAAACACCTACACATGAAATTCCATAAGATGAGCACACACAGAACGATTCTGATGATGAAAACCCTCTTGCAAATGTCTTAGAGAGTCTTAAAAATAATAAATATGTTGGTACACGTGAAGGTCCATCATAGGAAGGAACAAAGAAAAAAAAAGTAACAAGAAAAAGCGAGCTCTCACTACTGAAAAACCATCAAGAAGAAGTGCACGACCTATGAAATCGGCCATTAAACAGTCTTCAGGTTTTGTTGTTTTAGAAGAATAATAAGGAAAGAAAATACCGACACCAATTGCAAGTCCAACAAGAAAGACCCCAGAAATTGACCCTGATCAACAAGAAATCTATGACTATATAGAATCTCTTAAACATAAATCATAAGGAAAGATTGTTAATTTATCCTCAAATCAAGAGGAAATTATGAGTGAAGAAGTTCATTTCATGCCTATAGAAGAATCTAAAATTGAAAATGTTCTTAAACATGAAATTTATGAAATAAAATTGTTAAACAAGATTCTGAAGTAGGAACATGAGGCAATGAAGGTACAAAATCACATTCAAAGGAATCAATATGATAATATTCTCTTACATATTTGCCACAGGTACAAGAAACACAAGAAGTTAAAGGCTAAAATAAACTTCTCAAAAGTAAAATTAGGGGTTTAGAATGAAAGATTATAATGAAGAAACCAAGGATGGCAACTAGAAGCAAAATCAGAAAAACAGAGATTACTAAATTAGATGTTCTTGCTCAAGCTTCAGAGGTAGCTCAGTGATAGAGTGGGTCACAAATTTTGAAATTTTGTGCATGAGGACATGCAATATCTTTTGTGTGGGGGGTGTTGAAGAGAAAATTGTCCTTTTTTGACACCTTCCCTAAACTCCATTCACTCCATTCCCTTCCTTTTTTATCATAATAATCCCAATAAGGTGTTAGCTTGTAAGGTTATTGGAAAAAGAAGATACCTAATCATATTTTATTCATAGTTTCATAGTTTCCTTGTTATTTGATTTAATATTTTCATAAGCTACTAGATTGCATCAATTCTGCAACTAATGATCGATTATGTAGCTTACTTGAAGAATCTATAGGATTCGAAATACCATTTGAGAAATGAAATGTATGGACAAGTAGCTGACAACCGACGTAATGATATCCACATATCATTATCATCCAAAAAGATGATAAGGGTGTTGTATGAGTAGGTCAACGTGGAAGTCAACCCAAAGGAAAAGGATCCCAAGACGAATCAGGTGAGCGAGAAGATCGATGATAAGGATGAAGCTAATATTTTTCCTCATGATTTGCTTCTCCGATAGAAAATCATGAAGAATAGTTATTTCGTATTATCTTATGTTATTTTTAGGATTCCCGTCGAGTAGGATAGGCGTAAAAATCTCTAAACAATTTATTGAAGGAGGTTATAAAACATAACTCTCTACATGACGATGATATATCAGTTATTATTTTTGAAACACTCTTTACATTTATAAAAGCAAGCTTGATTATTCCTCTGTATGTTGCATTAACGCGTATTTAATATTTGATTTATCGTTTATTGCCTACAACTCACAGGAGGGCCCCCTGGGAGCTGTAAGGTCTTAATTTGTTTTAAGTTCATATTTCAGTTTTATATCTTACGTTTTGTAGCATTAGATTATCTCAACTAATCTTTCAGTTTTGATTTTTAGTAAGTGCTTATGATAGTGAGAATAGAGTTTATAACATACTTTTTTGGAGATTTTTATCATAGATTTAATCATTTGATTGTGTGAAGGATGAAGGAAATAAATAAAAAAGGGATCTATTATGCACATGTAAATTTTGAAGAGTAGAATAATTTAATTGCAATTAGGAGTATAATTCTTCCAATACTTTACTAGTGTGATTCAAATTTTCGAGTGTCATATTTTATTTATGTACTTAAGATTAGTTTCATTTTTGTCAGTGAGAAGTAGATCTAATTATGCTGTTGTGATATTTATTTCTGCGATATTAGATTAGTTTTATTTTCTGCAAACATAAATAGAATTTGGATTTGATTTTGTTATTTACTTCTACACTTTAATTCAGTTTTATTTATGTTAGTGTGATATTTTCCTTTCTTGCAAGAGTGACAATTTCTTAAATGAACCATGCACATGAAAACATCCTAATTCAATTTAAAAATTTACTCACGTAATAAAGAATCCAAGCACCACTGGTGCACATACGCTTCATCAATTTACAAGCCTTGGTCGATAATTTATGCAGTAAGTTAAGATGAATTAAATTACCAAACACTAGCATCACATAGATATTCAAATTGTGGCAATCAAACATAATAACTCTAATGAAAATTTGATCCTGTTTTATGTGTTATTAATTTTAAAGATTGAATTTTAAATATGATTAATAAATTTCTCTCCTTATTAAGAGTTTAAATCATCGCAAGGCCTTCCCAAGACTAAGCTAGCCACCAAACAATCCAAACAAATACTTCCCAAGATCAAGCCAACCACCAAATAATCTTTCTTGAACAAAAAAACTATCTCTAATGAGTCAACAAGGTTCACCTTACCAAGAATGTAACTTCTCTAAATTTTGGCTTCATCAATCAAGTCTGCGACTTTGGCTTTCAAAAACTCAAACCTGTAGTAACCCAAGAATCACATAAACTCACACAAGTTGGCTAATAATAGTAGGAGATTAGACTTCTTTCTTTTGTTGAGATTCTTCTTTTCTTCGCCGAAGTGATTTCTTGTCTTCTAGCCTCCTCACACTACTTTTCTATTGCAGATCAAATGCCAAGATGTGTGTCACTAGAAAATATTGAAGTCCTCTTATTTATAGTATTCACAAGGGCTAGAGTGGGCCTCTCTAGCCCAACTTTATCATGGATGGCCAACTTGGTCATGGGGTCTTTCTAGAATTTTATAAACATCAAAATAATAGTTTATTTCTTGATACAAGAGCCCAATTGGGTCTATTACATCATGACATAAACTTTGACTCAAGGCATAAACCCTAGAGAATGCAATGGGTGCTTAGACCTAGGAACCAAAAACTTTGAGCATGAAACCCATACTTTAGTAAATAAATTTTCTTTTACAATAATTTTACTTTTCCTTTGATAAGTACATAAGATATACATCATGGCATGATCCAAATACAATTATGAAGACCAATACTAGTTACAACTTTCAATAGGAACTTCGCATGTTACAAACCTTCAATGTTTTCTAGGGCAGATTGCTCCTCAACTAAACTCGCCTCTCCTTATTTTGTACTTCACATTTCTTCTTATCCACATAATTTCTCTAAAATTAAGTGCATGCATGATGTATCTCAAAGGAGGTCAAATTTCCACTTTATATAGCCTTCCAAGGGCTCTTTAATCAAAATGGGAAGCCAACTTCAGCTAGCTAGATGACATGTTCTTGGGAGCACTATAATCTTTTTTCCAAAATACAAAATGATTTTTTTCTTTGATACAAATGCCCAAATGGGTCTTTACATAATGACAATGAATTTTTGACTCAATACAATCTTATAGACATGCCATGGATGTCTAACATATTAACCAAAGACTCAAGCATGAAACACATGCTTTATAAAAATTTCTTTACAATTTTCTTTCTTCTTTTGATCAATATTTAATAATTACATCATGACATGAGACAAATTAAAATTATGAAGAACGAAACTAGTTACATTTACCAACAGGCAGGAGCATGTTGATTCAACTAAGCCATAGGGCAACACCAATTATGTTGCTATTTTAAGTTTCTCGCTCAGTTTGGGACAAAGTTTCATTTAATACACAATGATAGAAAGAGAATTGTGCTTCATGATATATGTTTCATGATGAGATTGTCCAGTCCTCCAAGTTCAGTGAAACAAGATCTCTAAGGGAAGTGAAACAATACGTCTTCAAGATGATGGCTCTTCTAGCCTTTCATGTTCACCAAGGCAACCTGCAATACCTCCTTTAATTTTGGACTTGAGGAAACCCTAGAAACCCTAGGGTATTCACACATGTGAACATTAGAATACAAATTGCAAACTTTTGAAATCTTGATGTGTCTCTCAATAGGTCGAATATCCATGTTTATATATCCTTTCAAAGAGGCTCCATTAGCCCTCTCTTGGTGACTTTTCCTTGGCTAGCTGACTTGATCGTGGGAGCCTTCTAGAGATTTCTAGTTTCATTTTTTTTCCTTGATACAAATTCCCAAAAGGGTCTTTTACGATATGACAAGGACTCTTGACTCATGACAAACCCTAGGATCATTCAATGGATGCTTTACCTAATGACAAAGTGACTTGAGCATGAAACCCATGCTTTAAAATTTTCATTTTCTTTCTTCTTTTGATAGATACATAATAATTACACCATGACATGAGTCAAATGACAATTATGAAGACCGAAACTAGTTACATTCTTCAACATATTGAAGTATGTGGGTAATTTTTTGTAATGGAAGATTAAATACTATCAGATTATGTTGAGTTCTAAAGTTATCGAGCAAGTTCATTTGTTAGGATGAATAGGTTCTCAAGTTCTCTAGTTTTTAAATATTACTTGAATATTTTAAATGCAAAGAACTTCCTTATAACCATGGTAAATTTTAGGGGCATTAGCCCAACTTTTTATATAATTATATATAATATATATATATAATATATAATATATAATATAATATATATATATATATATATTCATTTTATCCCAAAACAAAAGCGGCTAAACCATGCAAAACTCATTTGCCCGATTCAACCTGGTTTGGGAGGTTAAATTATTGCAAATTGCCCGATTTTCTGCTTTGCAATGTTAAATTCTTGCAAATTGCCCATTTTCTAGTTTGGGAGGTTGTTAGATTCTTACAAATCACCCCTTTTCTGGTTTGGGAGGTGGTTTGGGAGGTTGGATTTGCTCCCAATCACCTTGATTTCTTGATTTCTTGGTTTTCAAATGGAGGGCAAGGGTGATACGGCTCCCTGTTTTCAAATCTGGTTTTCATCAATGGCAAGGGTGTATAAACTTGATAGTCAGTTTGTGAATCCTCCATTTCTAATTTCTTAGTTGGCTCCATTTCCAATTTCTGAGTTGGTGACTCCTTTCAAGCAGTGCTAGGGACCATGGTATACATTTTGTGAATCAGAATCATCCTCCATTTCTTGGTGACTCGTTGCCAGGTAAGTCACAACCATCAAACCAACTACTTGAATATGAAATCTCCCATTATTTCATTGCTTATATGTTATTACTTGCTCTTCGTGTTTGCATACAACATTTGCAGACTTTGCCCCTGTCTCCGCTAATGTGTTGCTTGGGTTGGGCATACTTACTTGGCAAACTTCTTTTTTCTTGTATGTAGGTAACATGGTTGAATATCGTCAATATGCTTGTAAGTAAACAACATACATGACTCTATTCAAGTGGGAACATGGGTGAACTATCTCTGTTGGGTATGACTAAACGGGCGGGGTAAGATTGAAGGGTATCCATTTGGTCCTTTCGATGGTATATATATTAGCGTTATAATCCTTTCCTAATATGCTAGGAAACTTTTTATCATGTATGGTGCTAATTGATCTGTTGTGGAGTGTAGCTCACACTATCTATCTAAGTGCCCCCCAATTTATGTGTGCCTAGACCAATGGATATGTCCCCTAATTTATACGTGCTAGTGTTCTTGGTTCCACATTGAGTGTATGAAATCGTTGGTTCCACATTTAAACTAATGAAATCATCTAGTCTTGAGAAAAGGGTCAAGTGGTATCTTCAAAGGGATTCATTCAGTGGTCCAAGGCTAACATGTTTAGCTCTAAAGAGTCAGTAAAGAAACACTTAAGTAAGGGATAGGTGAGGGATGAAGTGATCCGGTCTTGCTTATGCTGATAAGAAGTCCTAATAGTGGTAGCTACTCTACTAAGCGCTTAATTCAGTAAGTGTGAGCTGATCAAATCATCTCCTTTACTTGTAGCCTAATGCTCGTCCAATTCTATGCTGATAAGTCCTTCCATCCCATCATTTCGATTAAGTCTAAGTAAGACCAGTCTGATCTGATGAACTTACTGCTCTTCATAACATTTCTATAGAACACTCATATAACATAACTCCTACAGGTTAATGTATCACAGGATGTGTAGTCTTAGGCACTATAAAAGGCATGGTCTCAACATTTATGACAATGTATTAACATGTCAAAGATATAATATTGGTTTTCAGTGCTAAACCTTGCATTCCTACCACCATTCTCACTAGATTCCTTAGTTTTGGAAAGATCACAATCTAAGCCTTTGTTCCCATCTTTAGATTCCTTTTTATTGATCTGCATTGGTTAAGGGCCTCAGTGACCAACTAATCTATCTAAAACCTTAGTTCTTTTAAAGTAGGTTGAGAAGGCATTATATTTTTTCATAGATGGAAAATAAGCTTCATATATGGCCTCAAAATACTCCAAGTATCTCAAATACCTCAGTCAAAGTTAGTTAATATATATTTTATAAGATTGAAAAAATGCTAGTTTTCAATGTTATCCAATATCTAACTTGAGTAGTATATGATATAATCACATGAGTTTGACCAACTATTGCAATTTTAAAGGAGACAAATGCTATGATTTTTTAAAACAACTATTGTTATGTTTCTTACTTTGGAGTATGACCATGGATTAAGTAAAATATGGTATCGAACTCCAATTTGTTGCCTCTGGTCTATGGGGATCAATTAAAATACCTAAGATGAAAGATCCAAGGCTCAAGAATCTCAGAAGATGATCCAAAGTAGTTTGAAATTCTTTAGTCAGTGAAAAAACCAGTGAAGGTGTCTTTAGGAAGTCTACTAAGGCTTGTTTGAATTGCAATCCCTAGATCAAAAGGTATGTGTTACTTCTCTTAGTGATTTTTAGTTGAAATTATTTTGAAGAAGATCTCATAGTGAGGATGAGAAAACAAAAAATATGTTGCATTTAAGCTAGTGCTAGTGTTCTTGGTTCCACATTGAGTGTATGAAATCGTTGGTGTTTAACAGTACCACATTGAGTGTATGAAATCCTTGGTGTTTAGCAATAAAACAACAAGGGAATTCTACAACAAATCCATATGAAATTTAATCATTTAACAATGGATTTCATGCTAGATCATGCCTACATTCAAATCCATGAGGATTAATATTCTATTTTCTGCATAGAATTTAAAGAGTAACTCAATTTTCTAATAGAATTTGTCCAAAAACTAACTGCATGTAATGGGAATGATTCAAAGCCCACCCATAGATATATAGCATGGATATCGACCGAAGCCAAACTAGTAAACCAAAAGGACTAAGATAGACCTACAAGGATGATGTTGTTTCAATGTTATACAAATGAATTATTATATTTTATGTCTTAAGAGTTAATAGTTTCCCATTATCATTGTTAAATAATTTTTGTGAAATTCCATTTTGCCTCAAAATTCAATTTATGATATATGTTCTTTCAATGTTGACTCAACAATTCTTTTGCAAAGTACAATTCTATTTTCTATGAACAAGTGAATTTATATGAAGCATATCTCAACTCTTGGAAGCTGTTGATGCAGGTTTGCAGATCGATTTGAAATTTTACTTGTGGAATATTCTGTGAGATGTCAAAAGATAATCATGGGAAGAAACCATCAAGGCAAATGGATGTATTGCCATACTTTCAAAAGGCTCCATCCAAAAATACAAATTCTCTTCATGATTCAAGCTCCTTTGAACAATCTATTACTGAGAGAGAGGTTAACTCTTGTGGAAGTGCATTTGATATCCATACGATGGATGAAATAATAGGTTCCTCAAGTGATCAGGGTGAGATAAATATAGTTTCAACATAAATTGGTGATGAAAATGTTAAAGATTTTTCCTTGGAAGGTGACACAATCCATTCGCAGAAAAGGAAAAGAGGCCAGTGGACCATAGGGAGACGATTCCAAGAAAATTGGGTCTCAAGTTTTCCATTTATTGAAGAAATCCCTCCAATAAATGAGAACAAGGTTTTCCAACAAGTTAGATGTAATGCGTGGAGTTAGAAAACTCAAAAGGTAAATAGAGTACAAAATCATGCAGGAAAGGTGTATAAAAATAAAATTGTAAATGGTAAAGATAAATCTATTGTTAGAAGGAAATCTTCAAAGGAATGTCAACATGTTGAATATGCAGAAGAATATAAAAAATATTTAATAAGTAAGAGGAAACTTGAGGCAAGTGGAAGAACCATCATATCTCTATTTGAAAGGACAATAGAAAGAATTTTGTTATCTAAGACAATACAATTGAGCATTGTATTTCACATCTTATCTAAAGGTCGTCCTATGACAGATTATCCTGATCACATGAAATTTCTATCTTTTCTTCAAGTGCCAAACTTTCCATCTTCTCATTGGTCTATAACCAGTGGTTGGGAATGTGCAAGATATTTAGCTCAAGTAGAAAATGATGATTTGAAAGAGAAGATTGCAAATGCTAGCTTTTTTGCATTGTCTTTGGATGAGGATATGACTATAGATAATAATTCATGGATTTGCATGAGAATTTATATGGTTAATGACCATATTAGGCATTCCTATTTACTTGGGATTAAAAAGATGAGAGAGACTTCTACAGCTAAAAATATTTATGAACTTGTTCTTAATGGTTTGAAGGAAAGTGGTATGGATCATTTAATGATTGAAAAAAAGTTGGTATATGTTGGAGCAGGTGCAGCATTGGTAATCCAAGGACAAAGGAATGGCCTTCGTGTTAGGCTACAACTATCAGCTTCACCATATATGCTTAATATTCATTGTATGGCTCATAGGATGAATCTTGCATTTAAAATAGTAAGCAAGTTTCCATTAGTTTCAAAAGTTGGAGACCTTGTAAGTGAGACTCATGCATACTTTTCTCATAGTCCCAAACGATATTTAGAGTTTCAAGAATTTGCAGATGGTGTTACAGATGGAAAAAAAATACTGAAAGATGTTGATACAAGATGGATCTCATTAAATGGACCATCTCAAAGACTATTTAGTGAGTTCAAATCTTTGGTAGGGTTGATGTATGAAAATTGCTACAATGTAGACTAAGCTTAAGATCTTCTTTCTCGACTAACTAATATAGAGACATTATTGACATAGGCTAGGATTCTTCCTATGCTACATGAAATGAATGTCCTCATGAAATTGTCTCAGAATTGCACAATGTATATCGCGGAATACACAAATGCAAGAAAGTCAGCATGTCTTGCATTGGATAATTTTTATATGATGCCAGACTCTTTTACTAGTCTAGAGTTTAAAAGTTGGACTAAAATCATCAATATAGAAAATACTGAAATGATTTTGATGTTCGATGAAAAAGGGATACTATGTATAGCAGTGTGTTGGTATATGGTTCCCTTTCATTATATTAGTAAGATGGGATGAATCACCAAATATTTCCCCGTGTCAAGAGACCAATTTGATAATATTGTGATTTCACTGAGACAAAATTTGATAGAAATTGCAAGATCACTATCATTAGAGATAAGAGAATGATTTCCTTGAGATGAATTGTTGGAGGACATGTGTGTGGTATACCCTCAATATTGGAACAATTTCAATGTCCAAGAACTTTAAAAGTCAATTTTCAAAAAAGATTAAAATGTTTAGTAGACCATTTTTGTAAGAAAGTCTCGATACATGGAGAACAAATTGAAGGTATTTTTGATTCATCAAAATTGTATCAACAAGGTGGACGCTTTGCTGAAACAATGTGGAAGAAATATAATTTTTTGGAGAATCCTAATGAAAATGGTGCTATAACAAGATTATGGACTACTTTTAGTGCTAGCCAATATCTACAAGAAAACATATCAGAATATTTCAAATTAGCAGATTTGTATCAAACCACGATTTTGGGATCAATGGAGGATGAGAGAATGTTTAGTGCATTATCATTCTTGAAGTTGAATTTGAGGAACAAGCTTGATAAAGATCTGGATACATGTTTAAGATTATATGTAACAAAGTATGACATTGACAATTTTCCATATGAAAGAGTGCTAACTCTTTGGTGATCAGATTGTGATACAAGGGGAGAAAACAATATAACAAATTTATCTAATGAACTTGATATATAACATAATGTTTTAGAGGCTCATAATGACAGTTCATTTAGAGAAGATCATGTTCACAATTTAGGAAATGAGGACCAATATGAGAATTGGGAAATTGAAATACCCTAGGACTCTTATTTTGGTATACATATTCTATTGATCATGCAAGATTACTATATGTTAAATTCAGGTAAAAATAGGTTCTATATTTGTATTTTTCATTGTAACATTATAACGACATTACTTTGATGCGTGTTATTTCAAGATTGATTTTTCATATTTAATCATTACATTGTTTGTTTATTATCTGTGACATGAAATAAAGTTAGATTTGATGAGGTTGGGACCTATTTCTTTTCACATAGATAGTGTCCAACTATTATTAAATGATAAATAACTAATTTAACAAGACTAACGCAAAGCATCAATGGGCTCATTCAAGTACACGAAACTACCTTGATGTCTAACTCTGATATCTTGGAAAATTTTAATGGTTTATATGTTGCTTGTGTTTGGCGCATTTTATTGAGTTTTGAGTTTTGTTTCGGTCAAAGATTATGTTAGTCCCCTAAATTATTTTAGTTCTTACTTCATGCTTAGGTTCATAGATCTAGTTTTATAATTATTATTGTTTTCTTTATATATTTTGTGGTTTGAAGAAAGTTGTTTTTATTTCCTTTCACTTTGTTGCATGACTTTGTAGACTACTATGCTTATTTTATATTTTCTTGGAAAATAATTATTGATGTTTGGAAAGGGAAATGAGCCATGGGTAGCTAAGAGAACAGAAAAATGGTTTATGTACTAGGTTTCTACGCATTCATTGTAGGAGACCTATTGACATGAGACTGACATTCTTTTGTATAGTTTTGTCAGTCATTTGTCAACCATGCTTTCAAGTCTTTTAGGTACTAAGTTGTTCAGGTCCCCACATGTCCTTAGGACCATTAAGGACTGAGATAACATGAGTTGGTCCAACTCATGCCCCAAATTTACTTTTTACCTATTGATGTAAGTGTTTTGTTATCACGTATCACCAACAAAATTATACCATAACATAACCCAACTTGAAGACAACACTTCTCATCTTCCTTTTACATAAATGCTCTATGGATCTCCCTACTATACTTTCCTGAGACCAAAGTCCCTTCTTGGTAGGTCTCTTCACCATACCACTAATCACACAATAGACACACACTAGTAACTACCACATTCTATAAATATCTCTAGTCTCAGTTATTGGTGTCCCTGTCACACTCGACCAATACAATCTTGCAGGTCTATTTTTTATCATATCTTTATTTTTTGTTATTTTGTGTATTTAACTTTAGCACCATCCTAGAGTAACGAGTTAGTGTCCTTTGGATTTGGTCTTTGATTGGAAATGAAGTCAGATTTGATGAAGCTAGGACCTATTTTTTTTCACATAGATAGTGTCCTAGTATTAAATGATAAATAACTAATTTAAGAATTCTAACACTAAGCAACAATGGGCTTATTCAAGTACATGAAATTGTGTTGATGTCTAGCTCTGATATCTTAGAAAATTTTAGCAGTTTGTTTGCTGCTTGTTTAGAGGACTTTGTCAAGTTTGAAATTTTTGGTTTGCTTTGGTCAGATGTTTTTAGTCACTTGACTCATTTCATGGATAGATTGATAGATCTAGTTTTATTTTTATAATTATTATTGTTTTCTTTATATATTGGTGGTTTGAGGAAAGATATTTGATTTCTTTTCACTTTATGGCATGTTTTCAGCATCTTCACCTTTTAGAATATAATAAAATATTATTCTTATTTTATATTTTCTTGGAAAAGAATTATTGATATTTGGAAAGGGAAATAAGCCCTAGGTAGCTAAGCGAAGAGAAAAATGGTCTATGTATTAGGTTCCTACGTATTCATCGTAGGAAACCTATTGGCATGAGACTAACATTCCTTTTATGCAATTACACTTTTGATGCCAAAGGATAGCTCTTGTTCCAGGTGCAAACATATTCATTGCAAGTCATAACGGGCGATGGAATAGTAGGGATGGGCTTGTTTGGTTAATATAATTTGAACCCAACTGCAAACTTGATGCCCCAAAACTTCACAAATAGTTTTGGGGTTTCCCTAGCAACATAAAAGCAAAAAATTAGGAGGTTTGAGGTTGTGCCCATCATATAAACCTTTTTGTATTACAACAAGCTTGAAAATGGGAAATCCTTTGGCGTTCATGCTAGCACAACCCTACAACTTCCCAGGTGTGCATGTTGTTCGCAATTCACGTTATGATTTATTTACTTATTTATGTATTTGTTTTTGGTTGAAATTGCTACATGTATAGATAGTTTGTGTGACATCCTTGATCATCCTACCATTTGAAGACCAAGTGAAGAAAGCACAGATCATAGTTAAATATAGTTTAACTTGGAGATGCTTAGAAGATTCATTTGTGAATTGAGTTGCTGCAAATAAGCTTCTTATCTTCATTTAATGAACTATGTAAAATACCTCGGTTTTATTTATAGTTTTGTTGAGTTAATGGTTAGTGAATGGCTTGATAAAGACTTTATTCTTGATCTGGATTCCCTTGGGATGCCAACAAACATAAATTGTAGACCTCAATAATACAATTAATGCTCATGTCAAACTGTGCCTCAGTTACCGAGGGTACTAAATTTATTGTGATTTGTTTATCTAGTTTGTAAATTACTATGTGCAGAGGGAAAGCAGAGCTTTGTAAATCCTCCTCTGAGTGAGCTTGATCCAGAAATGAATGTGATAATTGAGAAAGAAAATCAGTCACAATTCAATGTCTTGGAACTTATTTCTTTTGAAAATTTTACATCCTGGGCAGTTATGAAAGTTGTTGGATCATGTCTAACAAACAAGTATTCAAAAGGACTCCCTGGTAAGAGGTAAGTGCCTGAAGATATAACTTGGAATGTGAAGAATGGCACCATCATGATTGTGATTGTGGTTGAGCTTCTTGGTAGTTTCTTCTTGCCACTTGGTATTTTTTCTTGTTAAACTCAGCTTCTCTTAGTTTTTGACCCTATACTTTTTATTTTGAATGTTTGACATGTGTGTAATGGTTTATGGGTTCAATGTTATAGTGTAGAGACCCGTAGTTGTTGCATGAGTATCTGTTATCACAATGAAGGATATAGTTGTTGGACACTTTTCTATATTTATTCACTATTGTGTTGGTTTGGGATTTATGCCATGCAGATAATATGCTGGCAATGAATTCATTGACCAAAGTGAGAGGCTTTAGTAGCAGAGGACCCTAGAAGCATTCCATCTTGACAATAGTACATGGAGTGTTAATTTTCAACCATTATCTCGATCCCCAACTAATTTTGTTTTTTATACAACTCTTTTCCAACCACATCATCACATTATGGTGTGTATGGTTCTAAACTACAGATCAATCTTTTGGGGAAGTGTTCAAAGTGTTAATGGTTGGGTTTGTTTTCTTGGGTTATAGGATTCATTGGCTATGAGATGCTTGAGAATAAAGCCACCCTTTTTAGGATCAAGCTTATCATTGTTGGTGCTAGTGCATATCCCCGAGATATTGATTACCCTCGCATAAGGCAGGTATTGAATCTGGGTATTTCTACAGATCTTATAATGGCAGTCCTTTCAAAAATTTCTCCTTCCAACAATTTTTATTCTAGCATATTTTACTAATATGTTCATATAGTATGTAATGTTGGATTTTTTATGATTTTTAGTACTAAAAAGTTTGTGGTTTGGGAAGATTGTCAATAAATTTGGGGCATACTTAGTGATGGACATGGCCCACATAAGTGGTCTCGCCATTGCTTCTATAATGACCAGTCCATTTGATTTTTGTGATGTAGTAACAACTACAATGCACAAGGTGAGTTGATGTTATTAATTTTCTTTTCACTTCACCCTTTCGATTAAAAATATGACTAGATTAGATGGATCTTTTTTTGGATCTATATTAATGCTATCTATCTATGCCATTCCCCCCTTGTAGAAGAAAAATAAACCCATTAATGTTCAAGAAACGACGAAGAACTAAAACAAATATGCCATTCCCATCATACGAGGAGTGATTATAGAGTTAAGAGGTGTAGATTTTCCTTTTTATTCTCTTACATGTTCTTTGATTCAGTTTCTTGTTTTCATTTTTTATATTCTTTCCATTTCTTATCATTACTAGATCAAAGCTTCGATGAAACTCATTATGTTCCTTGAATTGTTTGTAAATTGTTTCACATTTTTCCTTTCATTTTTATCTTTTTGATATTTTTCATTCTGAAATATTTTTGGATTGGAGGGTTGTGATTTTTAGTCTTTACAAGGTCCTTGGGGAGGCATGATATTCTTCAGGAAGGAACCAGTATTGGGGTTCGACCTAGAGACAACCATCAACAATGTAGTTTTTCTAGGGTTATAGGTCAATATGAGTTCTCCTTCCTTTCCTCCATCATCCATGTTGTTCTCTTGCTCACTAATATCATAATATTGGATATATTGATTTTTTGTATCATTTCGTTTCTAAAAGATACATGAAATAATTTGTGGCTTTCTAGGGAGGACCACATAACCATACCATAAGAGGGTTGGTTGTTTGTTTAAAACAGGTTGTAACTACAGAGTTCAAGGATTATCAAGTACAAGTGTAGCACTCTCACATGTATAAGCTTCTGTAAAATTCATGCATGTGAATTATTTTTTGAATGGATTTTGTTTCTTATCAAAGGTAAAATAGTTTTAGTAAGTTGTAGCAAATTGTTGAGCCCTTGCAAACAACCTAATGGATTTGGGTTACAATTTGGTGTTTGGTGGTACTGAAAACTGCCTAGTTCTATTTGATTTGAGGCCCTTGGTAAGGATCCTATGTTCATATGCTGGAGTACACACCCTACTTGTATATTGATTTCTATTGGATTTAGCTAGTTGGATGTAACATGGTATATATTAATGGGCTTGGACAGGGAATTGATGGTGCAAGAGTAGAGAAAGTTTTGGATGTTTCTTCTATCAAACTAAACAAGAATTTTGTACCAGGTTACATGAATTTTTTCTTTGTATATTTAGATTTAAGGGATTCATTGATTTTCCTTTCTCCATGGGATGATATAGCTTACTTTCATACCTTACATTTTCAGGTGATAAAAGTGTTATGGTTCCTAGTGGTATACACATAGGGACTCCTGCATTAACCACCTGTGGGCTTCTTGAGGATGAATTTATTAAGGTTGCAGATTTTATCCACGAGGGGGTGCAGATAGCCATTAATGCTAAGGGCTTTGTGAAAAGTACAAAATTAAAATATTTTATAGAATTTATTAAGTCAGACAATTTCCAGCTACGAAATAGCATTGTTGATCTCAAAAAGTAGGTTGAATCATTTGTTATCCAATTTCCGTTGTCTGGTGTTGGAACTGAAAATCTTAGTTAGAGATATGACGTTCTCACAAGATCAGAAGTGTCCTTTATTAACTTTTAAGTTGGTCTTCAATGACGATAACCAAGTTGGTAAGATTTGGTTCCACGTGTATATTACAGTGATGAATAATGTTTTAAGTTGAATTTTGTCTAAATTTATGTGCTTTCCCAGCATTGGCATTAACACATTCTATTCCAGTGTGTTGGATGTTGAGTTTGTCGTTTTATTTATTGGCAATTATGTATGACTCTCTTTTTGTTCATCATAAGAATTTTGGGTTGAAAAATATTGATAACTTTTATTGAAGCTATTATAACACTTATTTATGTGGTGTGACTATGGATATTTTATATAGCTTGGAAATCAATATACCATACTTCTCAAGAGCCCAAGTATTAGGCCAATTACACGGTTTCATAAAGTGTGTTCACTAAGATACTTCTACACATGCATAGATCCCATGTATACATGACACATTTGCAATCAATTGGGCTTCTAATATTTGATTGTTACATTCATCATCCACATAGGCTGGCAAGAATTGGTCCCATTTGTATATTATAACAATGAACCATTTTGAGATTTGTATTTTTCTTGAGTTTATGTGCTTTCCCATTATAAGCATACAGATCCTGTTTTGGTGTGATGGATGTTAACTTTTCTATTTTATTTATTGGCAAAAAAAGTCTACATAATTTGTATGGTACACCCTTTCAATCCTTCATTTTCCTGAGTAGTTATTTAGACTCTCTTCCATTGGTTAGGACTAAGTAATAGGAACAGTAGGCATAAAGACTTAGGTAGGAATAAATAGAAAGAAAGTGATCCTGTTACATTTATTGTACACACCCTTTATAGAATGAATTTACCACCCTATCCATGGTTTATAGATATAATTGACGTAGCTTGAGTAGGTATTTACACAGGGTTTGATTACTGAATTTACCACTTTACACACCCTTTCTGTGTTTCATTTGACTGGTTGACTACTCTTACTGTTTTGAATTATATTAGTATTATTCAATATTTTAGATCAATTGGGACTTACACTATTAGGAATATACATCCCGAGTTTATTGAGTCTATAGAATCAAGCTCTCATTTAGTCTATAGGACAGAGGAATTCAAAGTATATAGAGACAAATTTGAGAGCCAAAAACACAAAAAAATAAGTGGAGTATTTGATCTAATTACTATTGGATTCACTTATTCCATAAAAGTGTATAGATAATTTGTTATGGAGTTTTATTGGGTGAAGAAACAAGTGCAAGAATTGTTGGATTAACGTTGTGAGACGTGATGTGATGTGCCTGAGGACTGTAAAATATACCCTGATTAGGTGGTATCTATTTTGCCAAAATTAAATAGGCCTTGTAACCGGTCCCATACACAATAAGTAGCCCCTTGTGGGGGCATACCAGTCCACAAGAGGTGAACATGTCACTTGGGGGAGTTGAACCCCAGTGGGCATGATAACAACACCCCTCTTTCACTGAACAGGTAAGACCTTGTTGACAACATTGTTTAGCTTTTGATTTAATAATCTTCTGGTCTTAATTGTCTTAACAGGAGAGGGTATTATTCAATGGAATCATAGTATCTAAATGATGAACGTTGGTTAAGTGTTGTTTCAAAATATTTGACTCTTGAATGCCCAAATTTTTGTGTGACCACTAAATGCAAGGCCTTTCAATCAACTGGATGTTTAAAGTAGCACAAATTATAGTGAGTGCAGTCTCACATTGCTAGGGATTGTTTTCAGTTGGAAGTGCTGAAAAGAATAATGGGAGTTTTCCAAACTGGGATTGTGAAACATATGAGTAACTGCTTCTATACCTTGGTGAACTTTCATTTGTAGTAAATTATGTTCCAATATGCATAACCTCAAGTCCATATAGAGCCCAATGCTTCTTTCCCCTTGTGCATTTGATCATTCATGAATAGGTAATGCTTATCTTTCAATGCTTTCCATGACCCACTTAATTTACAATACTGCTCTCTAGATCACTGTCATAATTTCATATAATGTATATTTATTCTTGGGACTCATCAATCAAGTTTTCCAGGGGAGCATTATAAATCTAAACCATCATTAATGGAAGCATCATTTCTTCAACTCAGTTTACGATACTGCTCTATAGGTCACTGCAAACATTTCTCTCACCACGAATCTTTAGTTAGGGATCAACACTATTTCATAAACTCTCTCCTTTTAAAGTTTTGTTTCTTGACACCTATATTTACCTTAAAGTTTTTCTTTTCCTTGTTGCTATGCACTGCATCAACCTCTATTATTCTACAATATTTCTTCGTTTAATGTTTTTCTGTCATGCACGAGGAAATATTGTTTCTCTTGTGAGGGTAAGAATGCAAGTGACAAGGGTTGATCATCTACAACACTCTACCTCAAATGAGGAGTTAAATTAGGTAGGTTTTGAAGAGCATACTGATATAAAATTTGAAGAGCATATGATGTAGATATTGAAGTTTATGCTGAATCTGCATGAATTATAATGCAAGGTTCAAGTTTAACCAAGACGATTAGTGTTAACAAAGGTCAAACTAAAGAGGATATGCTTAAGGAAATTGATGATGTTGACTTCAATGGATGCTTAATAAGAGTTGTAGTGAGAAAATATGGAACTCACTAGCATCAATACATTATTGGATAAATACCTCATGCAAGGAAGAAGATGAAAGGGGTTGTTAAAATGTTAGTTGATACAACTTAAGGCTAATGTTTATCCACTTTGAGTTCATTCATAGATAGATTTTGGGGAAATCAAGGTGTGCAGGAGTTAAGAAAATATATCAAGAGTTGGCATTATGAACAATTGAAACCCTAAATAGAGACAACTATGGAAAACACGATAGGCATACATAGTGTTGGCATTGCTTAGACATTACTCATAAGTTGCAACCCCTAGAAGTGTGTTTGGGCCTTTTAAGAATTTGCAGTCGCTCTTGAATTTAAAATTCTGAGAATTTTACATTTGAGTTTATGGCATTGTACTTTAATCCCTGGAAGTGGGCTTATATGATAATTTGTGGTCAGACTTTGGCTTCTAATATCTCTAATCTCTCTGGATATGGGCATACTAGTTATGAATTTGAAATTCTAAGGATTAGACATTTGAGTTTAAAGCATTTTACTTTACTCCCTACAACTGGGATTATATGTTTATTTGGCCTCTACAACCAATTTTGATTCAGAAAGGTAGTTGTTCTTATTAACATTCAGTTCACACTTTGTCTATTGATTTTTGGTTTTTAGTCAGGTAATAAATGTTTTCCCAACATTTATACTCTATTTCTGGAAGTATGGATTTGTTTCTAAGCCCTTGTGAAGTGGTACAAAGAGATTTTTACTCCTCAACCTATTTGCAAGTTGTAGTTTTGAGTCATGCCTACTCACTGATAAAGACATATTTGGAGCCTTTTCAATCTCTCTCTATACAATCTTCACCCATATATGGAGCCTTGTCATCTATGTCTCACAATAGGTCAAATTTATTATAATTAAGGAGGATTTAATGGAAACATGAAGACATGGTAGATAGTAACAGAGCTTCCATTCTCACTCCTATTTTTGTATTTAATGGATAGGAGTAGAAATGAGTAGCTCAAATTGTAGAAATTATAAGCACTCTAGTGCAAATCAAATAACAATTGGTCCTCCTTGAGACAGTGCAATTTCTTAAATAATTTAGTTGAAAATCTAAACAAAGATGCACTTTCAGTGGCCTCTAATAAAAGGATGTTACACCAATGAATAGAGATGCACTTTCAGTAGCCTCTAATAATAAAAGGATGTTAGGCCAATGAACAAAGATGCATTTTCGATGGCCTCTAATCTGATGATGTTAGACCAATGTGAAAATAAGGACAAGAACACAATGATTCAGATGATAAAATCCATGGGCATTTTATAACAGGAGCTAGCATGCAATGACACGGGACTGGAGGAAGCAACAAGACATCGCATTGTTAGTTAGTATATGTTTTCTAAGATAATTAGTAGTTTAGGCATCTATTACAAGTTATATAGTGGTAGAAAAATATGGAATATTTTGCCTAAAGGGTATCAGTAAGCCCTATAATTGTGAGAAAGTAAAGAAAATATAATTTTTTCCACTTTTGCACCTATTTAGATTGCTCAAAAGCCAAAAAAATTTATCTCTTGCTTTTCTCAAGGAATCCCCTTTTGCAAGAACCAGGGAGAATATTAAATAGCAAAATTCTGGTACAGGATGCATCAAAGTGAATAGTAATAATGGAAGGGACAAGTGTCTTTATCTAAATGGAAAATCAAGGATAATAACATAAATGTGGTGTGTGAGTCTAGGTTGATGACAGGTACCTTTGGGCATTATATGTCAGGAGAGGAACATATATTCATCTTGCATATGTCTATTCATCAGCACCATAGCAAACCAAAGCTACAATAACTAAATTAGCTCCACCACTTTTAGCAAAAGAAAATTTTGAATGAACATTATAGCTACAAATATCACTTGATACATAGCATGATAGTTGTATTATATTTCTACTGTGTTATATATGTTAGGGGTTAAATCTTTCTGCAAAGCAATAAGGACAACCTCTAGACCACACTCCCAAACCCCAAAAACATCCTCTATTTCATGGACTCTATATAGAGTTGCATGCAAAGTATGTAACATGAAAGGTAAAGATAATCACATCAATTGTCTTTGTTTAGTCCTATTACCACAAAATTTAGTACCCTGGTGCTAGGCCACACTAGACCCCCCAACAAAAAAGGGATCCACCACCACTGTCACCTTAGTAATGAATTTCCTTATTGTTTTGTGGGCAAATGTTATCCCCATAACTATGTCAGGACTCATGCATGAAGCCATTACAATGCCTTAGAGGAATGCATAGTAAATTTAAAGAGTAGGCTTTCAAGAACTACCTAAAACTTGGGGAAATTTTACTATCTTTATGTTGAACAACATATGTAACATTACTGGTGTTCCATTGAAAATTCATGATATATTGTTGGCTTGAGGGGGCCTAACCCAGGTTTGGAGTTATTTTTCCAAACAAATCCCTGTACTACTAGCCTTTTCAGCAACAGCCTGTAGAGTGCAGACTAAGGTCTCACCTGAAGCAGTATGGGGGGATGTTGAAACCAAGTTTCTGCACCCTTAAGATGTTTGAAGGGTCGATTTAGTCCAACTGTGAATACCTTCATGCAGGTCACTTCACACACTTTCCTGACCTGCGAGGCCTTTGTGATTTGTTATAATCACCTTCGTGCAGCCCTAACCAGGGGCTGAGGTGCTTCCGCATTGCTAAGGCAGCGATCTGTGCTCCTTTCCCCAAGTTGCACCATAGATCTTACTTATCTTCTTATAATTGTTAGTTAACTTCACATAAATAAATGTTTATCTTATATTCACTTATTCAACACATTCATATAAGTTTGTGCAGCAAATAAATAGTAAACTTGCAATTCATACCCAATATACTTCAATGCATAAAATAGGAAAAAGACACACATAATGATAAGAAACTTCTCTTTATTATTTTCTCAATGGTTACAGACTCGACTCACCCTAGGCACTCAGCTGCGAACTACTAGGCCTCTGCGCACTCAGCTGTAGAGCCTTCTTCTACTCTACAACCCAAAGACTCGACTTTACACTTCAACTTAGACTCAATGCTTCATCTTCTCTTAGATTGTTTGATGTCTTTTTACACTTAGAGCCTCACTCTATTTATACAATCCCATGATCTGTGGACCATGGGTAGAACTCTCAAGCCAACATTACATTACAAAAGTAAGGGTGGACAACCCTATGACTCAATTACAACTTTGCACTTTGTGCCCACAAATCGCAGAGTCTTTACAACATATTTAGTCAAAACTTGGGCTTTAAGCCCCAAAACTTGCCTTGGGGGATCCCGCGCCCAACAGGCCCCCAACACAAACATCGTGACTTGCCCTTGAGTCTAGATCTTCAAGCGAAAACCTACTAACTCTGCTCGGACTACTGCAAGGTCAGCAACGCACTAAGCACTTGCGTGTTGTATCTCCTGAACACGATGTTCAGAGACCGCAGTATCTGAATTTCTTCCCTATATATGCTCCTGCGTCCCCTGCATCTGCACAAGCTTGCTTTCAATCGTTGCTGTGATGTTGAAGGCCTCGTGGATCCATGGTTGGATGCGTGCCTTCAAAATCGCTTCTTTGTGTCATGTTTTGTCAACTTACTCCTTAAGCGCTTTTTCCTGTTGCATTCGCGCAAGCCTCTATGTAAGGGCCACCATCTACGTGGTCCCTTTTACATCATCATACTATTTTTGTAGCTCACACACCTCTGTTTCTAAGATTTGTATGTTAAGGTCCTCCTATAGAGTGGTGAGGACATCGAACGTCTCTTCCAACATTTTGGTGCAGTCCTTCACTGCACTGTTGATCTCTTCCATCCCCAATGTAATGACGTTGGCACGCTGTTCCCTTACCTCTAGAGGAGTTGAAGGCTACGCCTTCAGCTGCAACTCTGCTATCTGAAGGTTCAGTTCTAGCTGAACCTTAGCCATCTCTTCTCGCGCCTCGTGCACTCTTACTGCTAACCTCTGGATGTGTGCCTCTACTGGGATGACCAATTCAAGGAGCATCTAGAAGGCCTCCTCAACCACCTACACCATTTGTTGGTTCTGTGCGACTACCTCATTGCACTACATGCTCAATTTCTCTATGTTGATTCTTTGTTCGCTTAACACTTGTAGCACGCGGCCCTCCCTAGCTTGCAGTTCTAAAGTCACTTCGTCCTATAGGACATAGAGTGTCTTCTGAGGGATCACAACCATGTTGATTCCTAATCCTTTTAATGCACTGATCATAGGCCTGTCAGCCTCGTTTTCTGTAACTAATGCCCCCTTTGGCAGCACTATTGTGTTGGTCATGCAGGTGCACAACATTTCCTCAGCCATGGTCGTTCCTACTACGAGGCTGGTTGAGAGAGTACTAGCCTGGGGAGTGCGCATCTGCAACTCCTAAATCTAGGCCCGAAGGGCCCCCAACATAATCTAATTCTCCTCCACCAACTACTGGAGGGCCTCCACGGTGACATCATGCACCGTCTCCTCTATATCGTGCAGATCTCCCTTAGTGAGGGTGATTGGGTAAAAATAAGTCTTAGAAGCTTTTGAATTCTTTCGCAGCCCCACCTGCTCTCTCGAGCGCTGGCACTTTAACTATGTCATCGATGTTTTTAGGTTTGCACCACCCTCCTTTCTCTCTGTCTCCATTTCTTGTTCCTATTTCCTTTTTTGCAGCCTTCACAGCACCCTGCGCCTCCTATGCCTATGTTGTTGCTACCTCTTTTCTTCTCTTCTCTGCCAACTACGCTACCTACAGTTTTTCCTCCTCCTTCTTTTTTTGTGTAGAAGACTTTCCCGCTTCCACCACAGAGATGGTTGGAGTGCACCACTTCAGCGGCCACACCTCAAGTACGTTGAAGATAACATCATCCGTGGCCAGGTATGGTAGTTTATTCCACTTCTTCACGGGGTCCTTGCATGTCCTAATGTAGACATGATGGAAGTCCACCTTAAATTCTGTGAAGCTTTGTAAGCTGTTATAGACAATGGGCGATAACCACGGTTTTTGGTTAATCCCCATTCTTATGTTCATCTCCATGAACACCCAGAATATTTTATTGTCTTAGATCCTGCATGCATCTTTAGTGGCGCACAACAAAGCGTACTTCGTGGCCTCCGAGAGATCCCTCTCAATTGAGGGGAATTGGCTATCCTCAGGCAATTCCCCAACCACCATCACTATGGACAGCAAAAGCCATGCATAGTGGAAGTTCTTCCCCTATTCTTGTGCCTCACAGAAATTCTACTTGAATTCCTTGCACAAGTACTCTGACCAGTTAAATTGGACGCCGTCTACACACTGCGCGACAAGTGTTATCACCAGTGCAGGCACCTCATCCACATGACACTTCCAGATAATCTTGCAAGACAGTATCTGGGTCACAACTTTGACTGCCTTATTGTTGATACTGGAGATTGCGTACCCTCTCTTCTTCTTCCCATCTTGAATTTTTCCTTCATGGCCTCTGCGATGGCCAAGTCGGTGCTCTTACCCTCCAAAATATCTGCTGGGTCCTCCCCTTTACAAGGGAGTCGGCTAATTCTATGGGTTAGGTGGTCCATGATGGGGATGGGCTCCTCTAGCCATAAACACCCATCATGCACCAGGAAAAGTAGCTGCCTAATGATAAAGATAGTTACTGGGATGTCATGGTAATGCGACACTTAGAGCACGTTCAACAACCCTGCTTTCTCTACCTCTTGCAACCACTTGTGTGGCTCCAACTCTACAACTCTCACCATAGTGTTTTTCTTCAGCTTCATAAGCTGCATGGTTTCCAAGTGTGGGAAATTTTCATGGTCTGTGAGATCCTAGTCTTCAAACTTTAGACTCGGCACCCATCCCAAGTGCGCTCCTTCAAAAATGATATCGTCATGTAGCAGCAGAGTCTGTAGAGAGATCTTTCTCTCATCGAGGTCCTTGGGCACCTTTGTCTTTCCCTTCCTCGGAGGAACATACGTGGGAAGTCTGGTCAGAGGGTCTATACCCTCAGTTTCTTCCTCCATTTCTTCATCCTCCTCCTCTTCCACCAGGATTTCTTCAAGGTCTTCCTCCTCCTCATCAGTTTCCACATTAATTGCTTTCCCCTTTTCTTCCATGGTGAGTTCAGTTCTTAGCGAGTTTCAAGGGGACATGCGCACCATAATCATAGATTGCTTATCCTTCTTGGGCTTCGGTGTACGCGGCGATTTAGGGATTTTCCCGACTATCTCGAAACTTTCAGGGGAATCTCCTACTATTATTGCTTGCGCAGCCTCTTCAGTGGTCATTTCGTCAATATTCATGGCTTCCTCTGGTGTGGTCATACTGCTGCTCCACAAATATCTAAATGGCTCGGTAAGTGCTCAAACGATGCCTTCAATTTCAACAAATTGAATGGACCTGGGTTCATACATCTCTGGGAACGCAATAGCTCAATTCTCAAATGGCCAAGTGTTGTTTTTTGGGCAACCCTTTGCAGTTTATAGCGCCTTTTGAATTCAAATTCGACTTTTCACCTCCAAATCTGGTTCATTAATGCTCCCTTGGCGGCAGATTTTCCCAAATCTTGTCCATAAAGCTCGCCTTAAATGCCTATCACCCACTCCATTTGGTTTCAAACCAAGCATCACATCGTGAATAGTGACTATAACAGTCACTTTCCAACTAACCCGTGTGGTAGCACAGCTACCCTTGCGCTGTCGCAGACCCTATGACACTTCACTCTTGCGCACAACTCGACATCACCCAGCACTCGAGTAGAGTAGATAAAAGTTCCACGCCTCCTTTCAACTGCCTGGAGTGCTAAGACTATGCATCCCACGGCTATTCAAGTGGCTAAGCCACCTGTATAGGGCTTCAATCGACCATCAATTACTTTTTCTGGGAAAAGTTCACCTTTTAACTTTATTATCTGCATCGCGCACTTTACCATCTACATCGGTGATCCCTCTAGTAATATACGGTCCAATCCAAGGCATCAAGCTGATCAAATCTTGGCGGTATTCCCAAAATTTGTTAACGTAATCGTGTGCATCCTATTTTATCAACACAGTTTTCTTATCAAGAAAGTCCTTTATTCCTTCCTCAAGCTTCTTGACTTCTTCTTCTGTCATGGTGCTTTTCGCCCTCAACCAAACTCTTTCATTCATGAGTTCTTGGAGCCTAAGATCA
>APFE030377399.1:156149-217150 GCA_000404065.3 Pinus taeda | reverse complement strand
GACTCGTGATGGTGGCGGAGGCGGTACGGGTGAAGATGGAGGCGAAGGCGGTGAAGTTGGTGGTGGTGTGGGTGGGGGTGGTATGCGCGGAATCCACTGCCTTATCAAATTGATCGCACTTTGTGATGAGACCTTCGGGATCTCTTCCTCGTCCCCTCACAGAGGTGAAATTAAAGGGTTATTCTTCAGTCCCTTACTTCCTTCATTTTTGTAGGTTTTCCACTTCGCATAGCTCTGGAAATCAAGGTAATTGCATAACCCTGTTTTCACACAATAACATTTTAATTTAAGTATTCAGAGAATTTACATACTTACCTCGCGGTCCCTTGAGAAAGTGTCACTCTAAATCGCTATAGCTGACTAAAATATCTACTACGAACTCAGTAATGAATCCTCCTATAATCTGATCGAGCCAGTGATCAACAGCACGCGTGATCTTATCCTCCGATGCTTCTAATTTGTGCACCAACCCTGGGGTCCACACAACAGTATTGTCGAGCTTCCACCTTCCTTGTCTATCTGCTAGCTTCACGATCCACTCATACAACTCAGTAGGGAAAGATGCAAAGAAAATTTTGTGGATCTTTGTGTATAGGTAGTAGTCTAACCACTCTTATTTTGTCATTCGCAGATTCTTGTTCTCCTGCGCCATGAACTCATGAATTCTCCAGTCCAACCAACCTTCAATTTCCTTCTTATTTGGATTCCAATGATACGACATCAAACATCTCTATGTAGATTCCAGTCCCAAGTTTCGGAGTTATTTAGCCAAAAAAATCCTTGTACTACTTGCCCATTTGGCAGCAACCCACGGAGTGCAGAATAAGGTCTCACCTGAAGTAGTATGGGGGGATGTTGGGACCAATTTTCCGCACCCTTGAGATGTCTGAGGGGTCAATTTAGTCCAACTGTGAATACCTTTGCATAGGTCACTTCGCGCACTTTCCTAACCTAATAGGCCTTCGCGATTTGTTATAATCGCCTTTACACAGTCCTTACGAGGGGCTGAGGTGCTTCTGCATTGCTAAGGCAGTGATCTGCACTCCTTTCCCCAAGTTACACTGCGGATCTTACTTATCTTCTTCTGAATATTAGTTAACTTCGTGTAAACAGATGCTTATCTTATATTCTCTTATTCCACACATTCATATAAGTTTGTGCAACAAATAAACAGTAAACTTGTAATTCATACCCAATATACTTCAATGCATAAAACAGGAAAAAGACACACAAAATGATAAGAAACTTCTCTTTATCATTTTCTCAATGATTACAGGCTCAACTCACCCTGCGCACTCAGCTGCGGACTACTAGGCCTCTGGCACTCAGCTACAGAGCCTTCTCCTACTCTACAACCCAAAGACTCAACTATACACTTCAACTTAGACTCAATGCTTCATCTTCTCTTAGATTTTTCGATGTCTCTTTACACTTAGAGCCTCGCTCTATTTATACAATCCCATGGTCCGTGGACCGTGGGTAGAACTCTCAAGCCAAGATTACATTACAAAAGTAAGGGCAGACAACCCTATGACTCAATTACAACTTCGCACTCTGCGCCCACAAATTGCGGAGCCTTTACATTGGACTTAGTCAAAACTTGGTCTTTAAGCCCCATAACTTGCCTTTGGGCATCCCACGCCCAACATATATACTAGCTAGATACAATATAAATACATGAGTTATATTGGTGCCTTGAGGCTTACAAATACATTTTGCTTCTTTATGTTGCAAATTTTGAGGTAAGTACAAGATAATACTCAACAAAAAATCAATGGTTAATGATCTCAATCTTGTTTTGATAGTGTTACAGATGATCTATGTAGACCACAACATATAATATTTTGCATACTTGAGCATTATCCTGCTGCATTTGCAAATTGAAATGATCACATGGATATTATTCCTTCCTATTGTTGTTTCTAAGCAATGGAAAACATAACCCATTTATGCATATCTATGTGGTTTAGTGAGCACTTCATCTTAGTTATGTCTCGGTCGAAGTAATGAATATACCAAGGCGTGGATATCCCAACAAAAGCCAATAAATACAATATCGAGATTTAAAGCAGCTAGGAAGCATATGATAATATTAGATAGCCTAGTCAGTAATATTTTTGAAATGGTGATCAGTAATCGAGAACAACTACTATTGCACCACACCCTAAATTTTATCAACCCATCACTTAGTTACAAAATCAATGTATATTTTTGGCAGTGTGATGGTTACCAAAAATAGTTATTTTCATTCCTATAGTGAAAGTATTGATTCACTCTTCTTTTATCTTATTTGGACAAATTTTGGCCACCCAACCATAATTATGTCCTCTAGGTATCCCAGGTTTCTCAACAACTTTTGGCATGCTCATGGAAGTAGTTTGGAAAAACAATTCAATATTGACTTTGTTCCACATTGAGATTGATGGTCAAACAGAGGTGGTGCTGAATTTTTTTCCTTATTCATAGACTCAAAGACTAGGTCCAATGCTTCCACCTTTAATTGAAATAAATTTACTCCTGTTTTTCTTTTATTGAGAATACATTGTTGAAAGTTTCTTGGAGAACAACAATGGCTTCAAATTCCTCAACCCATTCTCTAAGACACATGTTACATCCTTGCAAGAGATTTCACTTGTAATGCCCAAAAATTTGTTGTAGCAAGGATCCCTCAAAATAAGTAGCCATTGGCAACTGTTTGACTCCAAATGAGTGATAATTTGTTCTTCTAAAGAACTATATTTTCCATTTTTTTCTTCAATTTCCATGTGCCTATTTTGGTACATTGGATCTATCCAAATGTGTCTTCTCCCTATTTTCCTACTTTGTCGATATAGAGTCATAGCTCTAAGGAGAAGGATGATGAATATTGCACCTCCACTCTTGTATGCTTATCACCATCTTTCTATTCTTGAAATCCTTTGTTTAATTTTTTATATCATTTCTATCCTTCTTAATCCTATATGTCTCATGCATAATCCGAGTGTTAAAGTGATATGTGATAATAGAAATGTAGGAAATGCAGTGAGGTCCAATCCTCTCCCTATCATTTCATTTAAAAAATTACTTGCACCATTGCATATAATTTGATAAGACCCTATGAGCTCTTCTTGAACTTCATATACAACTACTGTGATTAAGCCCACAAGAAAACGCTTTGTTTCTGCATTTTGGAGCTCGCTACTTAAGTGACTATTACAATACAAGCTAGTAAAGGTTTTTGTTGTATGGTCTTGAAAAAGAAAAGAGATTAATCCTTGAATTTCTTAGTCAAGAGTCAAGACTCAATACTTGTTTAGTAAATATTGAATTTACCACACTTTTTTGCACTGCCCTCAACAACCATAAGGGCTGAAGGTAATGCCCCAATTGTATCAACAATCTGAGAATCTAATGTGTAAGGCTAAATACTTTCGTGAAGACTTGAAATTACTAAAGATAGTCCACTTGATATGTAGTTGGTGGTATCAATGTTGTTCTTAGAAAACCACATGGGGTTGTGTATGTTGAATATAGTTGAAGAAGGTTTTCATCCACGATGATTTGTATGATGTATAACCTTCAACAATGGCAGCAATTGAATTGTATGATTTTCCATGACAATAGTAAGAGCACTTTGTTTTGTAATGGAAACATACAATCGTTTTGCAAGAAATATGGTGAATATGAAAAATGCTAATGGGACATGGAAATGGTGCTTGCTACAATTAGTATGGTGCATCAATAATAAAGAGGATGATGAAATGAAGTATATAGAGAAAGTGTGAAATGGAGGATAAGACATGGAGTATGACGATAATTATTATGATTCTTGCAAATAGAACTTGCAATAGGATGTACAATGTTTATTTGTTGTGATGATTTTTGTATAGATACATTAATCCTTCCAATTGTTTTATTGGCGTAGGTATCTTGGAATTCTTTGTTTCTCAATCTAGTTTGTGATCTTCATTAACCTATTGCTATTCATATTTAGCCCCTGTGTACTTGAAAACACTTACGAACCAAAAATTTTTTTCCTCCTTTTTTTCCTTTGTTTTTTCACTTTTCCTGTCAAGCTATTGTTGCCATTTTCGGTTTTCACTAGTGCCTTACCCCATTTATCCTAATAGGGTTTTCATGAGGAGGAATTCCTTTATTGTAGACTTAAGGCTGCCTCCATGGTCGTTTTCAGCCAAAGGTCTATCCCAAGTGCATTAATGAGGTTTCCACTTGGATATTATATGATTATTATTATTATTTTCATTTTCATTTGCAATGTTTCTGATATCTAGGCGGCTTGAGACCATTTTTACTCTCAACCACACCAAATTGTTAGACTTTGAATATGGTTGTGACTTATTCCTTTTATAGAGGCTTATTGTAGATATTTTCTAAAGAGCGACTGCAACAACCCTTGGATTTCTTAGTGATTCGCCATTTTCTACTAGTGATTCGCCATGATTTTACAAGATAATATAATCTGGTGAGAGATTCGCCCATTTATTATACATATAAATTTAGGGAGCGTCTTAAAATTTTCCCTGATCAACATTATTCCATACATTAGACATGAAGAAAATAGATTTTTAACAATTAGGTGCACTTACAAGATAGCATGCAAAGATTCCATCCATTTGTCTAAACAATAGCTCCAAAGATAACCAAAAAATCAACTCCAAATATCAACGTGCATTTATAGATCCAATCTCTACCACAATAAAAGAGGGCTAAAATTTCTCTAGAGAGAGAGCCCAAAATCTCCAAGTGTGTGATGATGAGAAGTTATATTGAGGCCTCCTCTATTTATATGAGGAGTTTGAATCCTTATTTTAGCCTAATGCCCCTAAAAATTATAAAATAATGTGTTAATACAAACTAGATCACAAGTCAACTTAGTAGCTAATGTGAAAACATAAAAATCCTCTACACGTGTGAGCCGAAATAGAGTAAAGTGTTCACGTCATGCAAGCATAGGCCCTTCTAGGGCTAGTGTTGAGGGAAAATGGTGCCAAAACAAAAGTAGAATCCCTCTAAAATCACTATCTAGGGGTTGTCCCGTAGATCTTTATCATAATCATCCTGTGGACTCCAATTTTGGGTTTGGGACAAAAAATGGGTCTCATGGATCTCGTAGTGGTGCGAATGTCTGATTCTACTGGTTTGGGACAAAAAAATGGGTCTCATGGGTCTCCTAGTGGTGTGAATGTTTGATTCTACTCGAACATTGAGGGCACTGAAGATGGTGCTAGCCCTCCCATGTCTCAAGGTATGAGATAAACCTCATCTAGGCCCTGGATCTATTGCCTGACCCTGAAGGGATGCTAAGCTAGTTGGGGGCATGCTGGTCCAAGTGCATCAACCCATAAATGATATAGGGAAAAGTGCAAGAGCTTTGTGGATGTTGAAAGTGCCCATGGATAGAAATGATGCTCTACAATTGTTCAGAGTCCCATGGCTCTCAACACATCACCTACGGGTGTCAATATGCTCCTCTAGTGGGCTTGGGCTCCAGTTAAGTTGCCCAGCCCATTATGAAACCACCTATCAATCACACACAATATCCAATCCTGCAACTTCAACATCAGGTACATATAATCATTTTTTCATTTAAGTGGACCAAGCTTAAAAGAAATGGGTAAATTGACATTTCTTATAAGGATTTTCCTCCAAATTTGGGGCTTTGATCTCGTAATGGTGTTACCTCCCTAGGTAGGAGTTGCTAATAAATGATCCTATTACGTGTTTCCATACCCTAAGGGGAAATACGTGTCCTAGGTCCACCCTTCAATCAATAGGTGCCATGTGAATAATGATGGAATAGAGAGGAAAATACTTGATGGCCAAGTGCAATGGTCAAAGGGACCAACATGAAGGAAGCTCCACATCCTAGGTGTATAGATGTGAGGAGGGAGAAATTGTGGATGCATGAGCTACCTCTGCCTTTGTTTTTCCACCCCTCTAATTGCCTTTCACTTTTTTCTTGAATTTTCTTTGTATTACTACTCGAAGCTCCAAAGAATGAGAGCATGCTTTGTATGATGTATAACAATTATCACCCCCTTAGTGGTGGGGCAGTTCATTTCCCACCAGGGGTTGGGACATGCAAGGGTTCTTTTTCCATGATGTGGCAAGGCAACATCAGCCCCACAACCGGGTGATGGCTATAATATGGAGGTAGATCTCATGTTTGGCTTTTGCCCATGTGCTAATTTGTATGCCCCGACCATCTTTTGCATTTTTATAATTTTCTTTTTTTTGTTTTGCTTGTGGCCATTATATGCTCTTTACTTTTCTTTTAGCTGCATCAACCTCCAAGGACAAATTTCTAGGCCGAACCGAGGTATGAGGATATATGAGTGTCAAATTCCATTGAACTAATTGCAATGTTCAAAAATAGGAAAAATAGTGATATACAAAGAAATAACACATGCAAGAGCACAAAATTTCCGAAAATCCGTGAACACCCATGAAATATCCACAAATACCACGCAACTAAGCCGTTTTATTAAATATATGGAGCAAAAGTACAATGGTATGGAAGGAGTGCACCTAGGCTTGCCTCAAGGGAAACCTTGACAAGACCCGGGTGAGAAAATGCAACGCCTAGAAGAGAGAGTGAGTTGCCTCAAATAGGCCTTGCGTTGCCCCAGAAAACTACACTCTATGCTAGAAAGATGTATCTGAAGGTCCCACCTTTCATGCTTAGAAAATTCTGCAAAATTAGCCTCAGGCTCCTCTCATTAAACCCACCAAAACCCATAAAAGGTTTGGCCTAGTTCTGACCTCTGAAAATCGACCCCAAATACCACATCCTCCTCAAACTGGCTAGAAAATATGACCTATCTAGAAATGTGCTGAAGCAGCCTTCCAATTCCCCCAAAAATGTTGAACTCCACTCCCCGGATGATCTTCTCAAACTCCTAGCACAACCTAGCTCCCAAATTCCTTTCCTCAACCCTCCACGTGTGCCCAAAAATTAGGTACATATAATCATTTTTTCATTTAAGTGGACCAAGCTTGAAAGAAATGGGTAAATTGACATTTATTATAAGGCTTCCCCTCCACATTTGGGGCTTTGATCTCGTAATGGTGTTACCTCCCTAGGTAGAAGTTGCTAATAGACAATCCTATTAGGTGTTTCCATCCCCTAAGGGGAAATACGTGTCCTAGGTCCATCCTTCAATCAATAGGTGCCATGTGAATAATGATGGAATAGAGAGAAGAATACTTGATGGCCAAGTGCAATGGTCAAAGGGACCAACATGAAGGAAGCTCCACATCCTAGGTGTATAGATGTGAGGAGGGAGAAATCGTGGATGAATGAGCTACCTCGGCCTTTGTTTTTCCACCCCTCTAATTGCCTTTCACTTTTTTCTTGAATTTTCTTTGTATTACTACTCAAAGCTCCAAGGAATGAGAGCATGCTTTGTATGATGTATAGCAATTATCACCCCCTTAGTGGTGGGGCAGTTCATTTCCCACCAAGGATTGGGACATGCAAGGGTTCGTTTTCCATGATGTGGCAAGGCAACATCAGCCCCACAACCGGGTGATGGCTTAATATGGAGGTAGAGCTCATGTTTGGCTTTTGCCCATGTGCTAATTTGTATGTCCCGACAATCTTTCGCATTTTTATAATTTTCTTTCTTTTGTTTTGCTTGTGGCCATTATAGGCTCTTTACTTTTCTTTTAGCTGCATCAACCTCTAGGGGCGAATTTCTAGGCCGAACCCAGGTATGAGGATATATGAGTGTCAAATTCCATTAAATCAATTGCAATGTTCAGAAATAGGAAAATAGTGATATACAAAGCAAATAACACATGCAAGAGCACAAAATTTCCGAAAATCAGTGAGCACCCATGAAATATCCACAAATACCACGCAACTGAGCCGTTTTATTAAATATATGGAGCAAAAGTACAATGGTATGGAAGGAGTGCACCTAGGCTTGCCTCAAGGGAAAGCTTGACAAAACCCAAGTGAGAAAATGCAACGCCCAGAAGAGAGAGTGAGCTGCCCCAAATAGGCCTTGCGTTGCCCCAGAAAACAACACTCTATGCTAGAAAGATGTATTTGAAGGTCCCACTTCTCATGCTCAGAAAAATCTGCAAAATTAGCCCTCGGCTCCTCTCAATAAACCCAAAAAGGGTTTGGCCTAGTTCTGACCTCTGAAAATCGACCCCAAATACCATGTCCTCCTCAAACTGGCTAGAAAATACGACCTATCAGGAAATGTGTTGAAGCAACCTTCCAATTCCCCCAAAAATGCTGAACTCCACTCCCCGGATGATATCCTCAAACTCTAGCACAACCTAGCTCCCGAATTCCTTTCCTCAACCTTCCACGTGTGCCCAGAAATTAGCTTCTGCATTGACCCAAAAATTGTGCCATTGTTGTTATCTGAAAGTGGTTCAAGTCCCTTGTTGGAATTCCAGAATTGGCCTAAAATTGTTGTTGTAGCTTCCTCTTAATTTTGCCCACAAGACCCAGAAAGGAATTGGTACCAATCCTTCAAACCAAAAAGCCCACAAAATGGAGCAATATTAGCAACAGTTGCTGGTTTGAAAGAGACACTTGTTTGACCCTGCTAGAGTGCTCAGAAAATTCAGCCAAATTAACCTTGGCCTCTCATTAATAAACCCTGAAAAACCCAATAAGGGTTGGGCCTAATTCCAACCTTCCAAAATTGACCCCAAATAATGTAAGCACACTCTACAGTTGGGTAATTCGTACTTCCTGGTAAATCGCTGCCAAAGCCCTCCAAATTTAGCTGAGGATACCTCCAAGAATTATCCTTATGCCCCCTTGCAAATATTCAGCCCCAACTCCAGTACAAGCCTTCACAACCAACATGCTCCTCTAATGACTACACAAGCCCAGTGAGACTGCCTCTGCGTGTGCACTGGAGGAATAATTTTGGCCAAATGACCAGCCACTAATTTAGCCCGGTAAACTCCACCCAAGAGTAGCAAAATCCAAGGCAATTATGTCCCCAAAAGTTTGAAACCAATGTTGCTCTGAAGCTCCCTCTCCTCGGAAGTGCGTACTTCCCTTCTGCATCCAGTCTGCCCCAGAACAGTTCGATTTCCTCTATATAATACTCTTAGACTAGCTCACAAGTGTGGAAATGTCTCCCCTGGGTGGCACTCTAAGTCCACCAAAGTAGGAGTTGAGATTTCCCCTTGGAAATCTCGTGCGCTGAACAACACTCTATTGACCCAGCTAAACAACTTGAGCAAACTATGATTCAGATATCAAATTAGCAAAAACATCCCCAAAATGAGGCCCTCCACCTCTATTTACCTTGCTGCCCCTTCTATTCCTTCATGTGGCCCCCACAATTCGAGTTCCCTCTCCTCTTTCTTCCCACAAGTTCGAACTCTCCTAATGGATACGAATTCCCTTTGGAGTGGCCCCCACATTCCACTTGCACTTTGATTTATTACCTTTTCTAATGTTTGGAAGCCTTCTTTTCCTAAAAAGCCAAATGGGGTCCTTCTAATCCACCTTTCCTAAGTTCTAATGCCAAAATATCTCCTGATGGTCAAAATTGCAAAAATGGAATTTCTTCTTCACCACATTAATTAATTGGGGACACTACACCAATGGTCATTTGAACCCGAAGAACAGAGGTGGATTATAGGGCTCATGATGTGAGATGGAAAGTGGTAAGTATGGAAAGGGAGAGATGGGGCTATGTTATCTCAATCAGGGTTTCTCAAGTAGTGTCCTTCCTAAAGCCATGGGCCATTAGGGGAGGTCCCACTAGATTAGGGTTGAAAATTAACTCCCCATGTAAGGTGAGAAAAAGAAAAGTATGGTCAAAGTCCTTCCTTCTTCCAAGTTACCCCATAATCCATGTCAGATTCCCAAATACAAACAAGCATAAGCCCTTGGATCCAAAATGAATAAAGAACCTTTTGGGTCGAATGCCCACCTTCCAACATGTGCTCTTAGCAAACAGGCGAGGAAACATGTGACTAATGCAGGTGACAGAAATATGAATGGCACATCACATCGGCTACTCAGTGGCTATAAGGGGTTGCTAGCTACCAGCGAGAAGAGATGAACGGGAGAAAAGTTTCTCCTAGGGGTCAACCACTTTTGGTGGGTAACAAGACCTAGGTTGTCTGGTGAGACTTTTCACTAGGCCTACTATATTTTATGGTACCATGACTAATCCTAAAATCAGTTTTAAAAGAGTCGTCTTCAAATTTTTGTTGTAACTTTTTTCGGCAAAGTTTCATAACAGTAAAGCTAATGCTCAAACATAACTCTATGCTTATTAGCCACGGCCCACCAACATTCTCATAATTCCATGCCTATTATCCCAAAAAATATCCTCTAGCATTACTAGTATGTTTTTCATGTCGTGCATGGCGTGAACCATGGGAGCTATTCTGCAGCTCTCTTTACCCCAGTTCAAACGACCATTAGACTTCTTAGAGAGATCACACAATCCAACCCAACAAAAAACAAGATGTTAATAGCTTTGATTATTTATGTGTCATTTATTGTTGGTACCATATTGATTCATGTCATTGTAAAGTTTATTACACACATATTTTATTATCATGTACTAAGCCTATAACATGAAATTCCCTAGGGTGGTTTCAGTCTGGAATATACATTATTGAGAATCAAGATAGATTGATTAGTGGGGATCCATTGGAACAGTCGTACGGATGCCTGGCTGATGAAAATTGGTAGCTGCCAGTTATTTCACATCTGTATGATCATATATGTTCTATCTTTAGTGTGCTTATACTTTTTATTCATTACTTGAGCATGCCAGATGAGAGGTTATCTAGGTTGAAGAGAGAAGAAGTATCTTCAACTGTCATTACCTACTATTGTCGTAGGCTCTAACGTGCTAAAGAAAGTGCTAAGTCTGATCACTGCCTCTTTCTTTAGCTTGTGTTATAGCTATGATGAACCAAGACACTAACAACTAAGGATGCCAAGGAGATTTGGAAACCTTTTACAACCATTTGCAATGTTTCCTCTTTCCCCTTCAAAACTTAAGCGGACTCTTACTAAAGTAAAATATCAAACAATGACTATTAATTCCAACTTCTTACTTCTATTTCCGAGAGGAAAGCCATCTAGTTGGACAAGTCCTTGACAATGGAAGAGGTTAAATCCTCTGTTTAGACTATGCGGAAAGTGAAGACTCCAGTGAGGATAAGATAACCATTGAATTTTAGTGGTGTATGTGGCTTAAAACCAAACTAACATTAATATTATAAATTAGCATTTGTTTTATAAAATTAATACTAAAGAATCCAATAGAGATACAATTGGTACTCAAGTTGGCTTACAAGATTCTAACCAAGATTGGCTAAGAGGCTAAAGTTAGTTTCCAAGGTGGCTGGAGCCTAACAAACCTATTTTGGTCAAGTTGATGCATCCCCAACAAACTAATCTCAATATAAGAGCTTATAAAGCTGGCTAAAGAATCAAGTCAAAAAGTTTTGTTCTTAAATATTGAATTTGCAAAGGCTTGTCGCATAGCTCAATAAGACTTATCCTTAACATGCTTTTATAGATGGGGTGTTATCCAAAATTTCTAGAGACAATCAGGTCCCTATTCTCCTAGGCTCCAAATAATGTGTTAGCCAATTGCAAGCTCCTCAACTTCTTTGAGTTGTCATTGTCCCTAACCCTTCTGAATTATTGTAGGTGATGCTCTTGGGTATCTTCTATGGGCTACTAGAATACAAGGCAAAGGCAATCCATCTCCTTCAAGACCAATAAATGCCAAAATTCCCATTTGTTGATGGCATAGTCATATCTCCAGAATTGACTCAACAGGTGGTCCATGGTTCCTTCCATTGTCTAGATACCTTTTGTTTAATCTTTGGGACAAAGATGAGCAAGCACAAACTAATTTTCGGGTGGTCGTATCAAACACTATCCCTGATTGCATTAATCCTACAGGAGAGAAAATAATCACAAATAGAACTATTGAAATAGACAAAGGGTTAATTAAAATGGCTACGATGGAGAAAAATTGCAGATAGTCTATGATGTTTTTTCTAAGCTCCAACTACTTATGAAATTCGAAAATTTTCAGTATCAGCTCCCTAGTAGGGCAGTGAGAAATGTTGTTCTCCTTGCCTACATGGGCACAGAAAGCAAAGTTTTGTTATGCACCTCATTATGGATGCATGTACATTTCATGATTTTGTATAATATATGACTCAGCTTGAAAAGTAAAAAAACATTTAAATGACTCATGATTTATTATCAAAAATAAAATATCCAATAAGAGATGGAGATGAAGGAAACAACCATGACCTTCTTTAGCATTTATTATCCTTGTAGTCCCTCAAAATATATACAGCCCATAGGTGGTTTGACAGAATGTCAGAAGGTATATTGTCCCACGTTTTGTTTTTTCTCCATCAAAAGGCAATCCAAATCTAGAGCAGTGATATCTGACCTACTCAATATGTTCAAGACATAAGTTTTATATATCAGTAAAAGAGGGAGCAATAATCATATATGATTATTCCTACATTATATTCAGAAAGACAGGCTATGCATGGAAGCTAACAAGGCATGGAAGAATCATCATTTTATCCCTTCTAGAGTTACAGCCATTAGTAGATGTAGATTGCCGCACTTGTACAGGTAATGGTGAGTTCAGAGAGCATATATCAACTAAAAACGTTTGAGATAGTACATTACCATAGCAGCGTATGACTAGAAAATGCATTTCGGTTTCATAGATACAATGCATTACACAAATATTCACATAATGAATATTTCAAATTCATAGAGAATTTGCAAAGACTAAATGAAAAAACATGTATATATACCTTTATGTGATATCATGATCCAAAGGAGTTTCTGATGTCGGAGATGAAAGAACACTTGCACTCTTCTCTCTAACATCTACTAGCATTTTCACCACCTCCCGCATTGTTGGTCTATCAAAAGGTGATGTATTTGTACAGAACAAAGCAATTTTCAGAACTAGAGACATCTCTTCAACTGTTCTCCGTTTGGTTAGATCTACACGATTGTCAAGTACTCCAGAGGTCAATGAAGTCGATTTAATTGACCTCTTCACCCATGTAACAAGGTCTCCTCCTTGGTCAAGGGGTTGAACAGGTGGCTGTCCAGTAAGTAGCTCTAATAAAACGACACCAAAACTATATGTGTCACATTTTTCTGTGACTCTCATTGTATATGCATATTCTGGAAACAAGCCAACAAAGGAATGTCTCAGAGAAAATTTCCATTCTGATCGAAAAGAACCCTTTCAAATGCCAGAATGATTTGTCATTCTTGTTATTCAGTGTCCTAAAACATTGGAATTTCTTTAATACGCAAATAGATGCATTAAAGGTGCACTTCTATTACCATTTTTAATATCTATATACACTTATCTACATATGCATGTCTTTGCCAACTGAAACATTTCCCTCCTTTTTCATCTACGACCACATAAAATAACTCATGACTCACCTGTAAATCGAAATTGTTTTCAGAGTGTATTATATCAAAAACCATGTCCAATATTGCAAAATTATTTTTATAATAAAACAACACGGAAATACAAGGAAACCATGTGATAATTTTAAAATAATAATGATGACAAAAATAAACTAGGGTGCATATTGAAAGGTGATACCCACCTTGGTAACATTTCACAGGGATTTCAGACATAGAATTTTATGGTGAAAGAAGGAATTACACTAATGAGGGAACAATGTAAGCCCTAGGAGAGGTCCCTGATTCACTGAGTTTAGCAACTCCAATTTGTTTACTATAGTGTAGGATTGTCAATACTAAGGGTAAAATGGTGAGATAAATTAATGTAGACAATTATTATATTTTATTTCATTTACTAGTCCAAGGAGTTAGCTCAACCAATTACCACCAATGTTCCTAGGCATTTGGCCAGTTCCATACCAATACATACTATTACCCCTCATGTCAAGAGGGGTACATATGAAAACTTTTGCAGCATATATCACCACCATTATAAGCCCAAGGTCACAATTCAAAAGCATTGTAACAATCATGTGAGGCCATGTATTAGGCATCCCAGGCCTGTGTCTTGTTCTTATTGTTTGTATCTTGTTGTTTTGGTCGGACCATAGCCCATCCCTTGAAATTCATCTCAAGTTCCTTTCATCCTATATAGGATTGGAGGGCCTTAGGTTGGCTTGCTTGAGGACTCATAGTTTTATGGAATTCTACTTTTGTAGGGGTGATCACCAGGTTATGGGCCACTCCAGCCTATGTCAAGGTGTACCTATGTCTTAATGCAAGGTTAGAGTCTATAGAGTCTATAGGTGGCCTTGCCTTTGGTGCATTATCTCTCAAACAACTCTCATGCGTGGCAATCTCATTTTGATAACTTTCATAGTTCCTGAGGCAATTTACGGTTCCCAATGCAAAGTGGTCTCGATGGTCAAAAAGTCAACTTGGTCTCAATTTGTTCAGCTTGAGAGGATTCCATGCCACATAAAAATTTTCCAATCATAGGAGGTAGTGGCTAGTTACAACTTGGTCAATGTTGGTCAAATACGTCAAATAGGTTTCCAGGTGGAAAAACAGTCCCAGTGTTAAGTAGTATGGCACATGCATTACATCAAAAGTTCTCTACAAAATGAGAGTAACAATACTCAAGTATCGTATTTTCCAAATTCCTTAGGGAATTAAAAAATCAACACAATGGGCAGATGACATGGTAGAGGCAATGATGATGTGGTGATGCTAGACAAGAAATGAAGATTTGGGAGGATGCCAGTTCAAATCAAGTGCAGTTTCTACATACCCAAGTGTCAGATTTGCCAAAAAGTCTAAGGCATTGGAGATCCAAAAAGCAAGGAGCTAGGTCAAGATTATTAGAAGGAAAAGTCAAAAAATACTAGTCATTATGAAGTCAACTAGTTGTTGGGGATGCCTCAAACCAAGAAGTTAAGAGTTGAACCAAGAAAATAGTCATTAAGAAGTCAAGTACCCAACTAAATGACCAGTTCGAACTCCTTTAAGCAACTTGAATTCCTCTTGGGCCAAGTCAAATTTCATCAAGGACAAAAGAGAAGGATGTTGGGAAATTAAAGGCTACTATTTCTCATCTTCGACCAGTTTGTGCCATTAGCAAATGCAATCTTGAAACTATTTGTGCATTGTGAACCTAATTGATCCCTAGTGGACAAATTATGCTTTGTAATGTAATATTTTATGGAAAAATACTAAGTCTCCAACCTGTGGATGACTAATAAAAAATATTATTTGAGGAGTCTAACTAGCCATTAGTTGGTCATTATTTAGTCATTAGAAATGTTTTATAAAAGGCTAGTCTCCCCTCTTTTAATTGTTATTATTGTCTTATGAGATAAGTGCTACAACTGAAAAAACCTCATTTTTGCAAACCCTTGTTCAAATTCAAATATTTTTCGTTCACTGTGTGGGATGGTTCTAACTAGTTTCATTAATCTCGATTAATTGTTGTATCTGTGCTCTAATCTGATAATTTCTCTAATAAGTAAGATTACACAAAAGCTAACAGGTTGAGCCACTGAGGGGATGTTAGTCATGTCAAGAAGACAAACTAGGGGGAAACCCCACTTTTTCGTTTTGCTTTGTAGGTGGATTGCGTCAAATGGTTGGACCATTTTGAAAGGGAGTTTCAATCGTAGAGGAAGTTTGTATTCCATCTCTCACTCAATCTAAAGGCTAGAGAATGCCACATCAAGGGGTCGCTCCTAACTGGGCCCAAAAGTTGGAGATCTTATTAAGTCACAAGGGGAGGCAACTTCTCTGAGTAGACCAATCCCTCTTCCCTAATCAATTGCAAGATCAATCTAAAAAGGCATAGGTTTCACATCCCCACAAAGTGAGGTAAGCATTGTTTGGTACAAGGTACAATTCCAACAACCACTTCATTTTTAAAAACTCAAAATTTTTATTTTCAGCATTTAATTTAGGAATAAATACCTATTGTTTTTTATTTATTTCATCTTAAGAGGAAGTTTTACATTGGAGAAATTAAAAATAATTGCCAGATCTGAACCAAAGATAGATACATTGTTTTGTTGAGCATATCTTACATTTGTATCTAGTCAAATTGAATGCAAATTTGAACCATTTGTTGGTTGTACCCTTCAAAATCTGCACCACAAATCCAAGATTTCAAGCTCACAAACATGTAATTTTCTGAAGTCTTGTTTAGTGACTTATCATTTTTTGTTTGTTGATTTTCTGTTTTAGAGTCAAAATATTCAATTTCCGGCCATACATAAGAGTACATATTAAATCTAGAAAAAAATTGAGCACTTTTCATTGAGGGATACACTCCCATTTTTCAGAAAAATAAAAAATAAAAAACAATTTCCAGCTTGCTGGAAATTGGCTTCTCCTGCTGTTACCAGTTGGCAAGTGGGTTTAAAGGACTCATTTAACATCCACCAACCTCCCCATCCCTAGATCTATGATCTAAAAGTGCTTTTCCACTCATTGGGTGGCTAAGTTGGGAAAAATGGGTTGTTGTCCCTATCATTTTATGCAAACTTTGCAGCCCGATATAATATGACAATGAGTTGTTTTGATCCTTAAGTCCTTAACCAACAATCCAAATAGAGAACTAAGATCATATTTGGTTTGGATGTTTCCTGTACATCAAATTTGAGTAGTGACATGCTATATTTTAAATCATTGGGTGCCATTTAATTTGTTAAAGTGTAATCATAAACAGAAATAGTAGGACAGCCGCAAGAATTAACTCCTCCACCATTGCAGGAAATGCCACCCCCCTGCCAGTGCCAAGAAAGTTTTAGCATGGGAATGTTGAAACATGCCTGAAATGCATTTCCCGATGTTGCTACATGTTTCATCCTTGCAAAACAAACATTTTAGGCATCGTACAACATGTTTATGTGGTTGTACAACGTGTTTTAACAAGTTAAAGCACGTAGGGCCCATAGTTTTAAAACTCCAACTCAGATTCGAAACTGGCCGAGGGTCGACTCCGACTCCGACTCTGACTCCAACTTGGTATTGACTTGGCCTATTTGATTTCAACGACTCGATCTTTGTAAAAAATACATTAAATATTTTTTTTTATGAAAAAACATTTTTTTAAAGATTTTCATTCATGTTTCCAAACTCAAAGCATTAGAATATAGAGAGAAGACAACATATGATCAAAGTATGCTCATGAATATATCTATTATATCAAAATGGCACCTAGTGCACTGTCCAATACATGTAATATATAGAGATCTGAACAAAAACACATAACCAAGGAGGCTCTAAATGGCCTCTACAACAAAACATCACCAGTCACTACTGCTAAAAAGGCCAACATCATCTGGCTCAAACTCTGAATCGGAGTCAGACAAGGAAACCCATGGCTCCTCCTCTTCATCAATATCTCCTACTGCAACTATAGAAGTAGTAGCACTAGCAGCAGCTGCACACTGAGATAGACGAGCTATGCGCCTGCGTCATGGCCGAGTAAAAGGAAGTGCCTGCAGTTAGAGGACTTGGGGCTGGTACTAGCGGATCTGCATTTAGTTGAACAGTCTGTAATGCCTCCATCTCTAAATCCAAATCAACACCAATATCCTCATCAAGGTCAAACTCTGTTGGTTGACTCTCCACTACCCAATCTAATGATGGATCAATATCTTACAACACAATGGGATCTGTATCAGGTCTTTTGTTCAGCAATTGGTTGTGTCTTAGTCGGAGGTTGTATTGGACGTAGACTAGATCATTTAACCATTTTTGTTCCAAGCGGTTTATCTTCTTCGTGTGAATCCTCTCAAAGACAGACCAATTGCGCTCACACACAGAAGCACTACAAGTTTGACTCAAAATATGAATTGCAAACTTTTGCAATTGAGGACAATGGCTACCAAATGCCTCCCACCATTGTGCTACAAAAAACATAGTTGTGTAATGAGTTCACTGAACAAATTATATCCAACTTTCAAATTATAAACAATTTAACAAAATAAGAATTTGAAAATTAAAATTTTTTACCTGACTCAACTGCTTCCCTTCCAATCCTTGCTAGGTTCTTGCCAAAGGTACCTGTGGCTCTACTAAAAGAAGTGATATGTCGGTGTACCTCCAGCTACTCACTCTCATTAGGGACCATGCACTCAAGGCACTCAATCAATCCATCTCTAACCTCCCCAGTCAAAGCTTCTACCTCCAGAGCTTTATAATGATACCTTGGGTTCAGAAAAATTCCAGTTGCATGTATAGGTCAATGGAGTTGATTGTTCCATCTTTGATCAATGATTTCCCAAATGGGCCCATACTTAGCCACTCTATCCCTTGGCCACTCTATCCTTGTATGTTGTCTTTATTTGCTCCTTTGTCTAATCCATAACTTCATAAATAAAACCCATAGCCAATTTTTCCCCATCCACCAACCACAACACCTTAACTAGTGGCTCAACAACCTTCACAATCTCTGTTGCCTTTTTCCAAAATATGTCTTCATTAACTTTCTTTCTTACATCTTTGTCATCATGTTTGCAAGCCCATTAACACCCATTCCATTCATCACTGAAAAACATCCTCTGCAAGTTTCTATATTGGGAAAACATAGATTGCAATGTCAGTAGATGAGTTGCAAATCTAGTGACAGCAGGCCTAACAAGATCCTGCCCCTTGTGTTTTTCCTCATCAGGTTCAAAATCCATGAGCGATTGTAGATATACTTTGTTATGCTTTTGGCATTCTCTATAGTGTTCTCGATCCAATCTATTTTACCAATATCCTCATGCATGAGGTCTATGCAATGTGCAGCACATGGGGTCCAAAAGATGGTTTTTGGTTTTTCCTCTAACATTTTACCAGCAAGAACATAGTTAGAGGCATTATCTGTGATGATCTGAACAACATTAGCCACCCCCACCTATTCAACAACCTCATCCAAAAGCTGGAACAACAAGTGTGCATCTTCCACCTTATCAGATGCATCAACTGATTTTAGAAACATGGTCCCCTATGGGCAAAAGATAAGAAAATTTATGATGGTACGGTTCCTTTGATCAGTCCATTCATACCATCATGTTTTCACCCGTGAGCTTTTGAAATCTTTCAAATATTCATCAATGGACATAACCTCCTTTTGCAAAAGAGATCCTCTTAATTCACGCATAGTAGGGCCTTTAAAGCCCTTTCCAACAACAAATATGGCATCAAACATAGGTTCATAATATGGTGAATGGGAAGCATTGAAGGGGATATCAGCATCATACGACCATCTAGCTATGTAATCACAGGCAGTTTCTTTCGATTCTTTCTTTCGATAGTCATCTAAAGTAGGCTGCATTTGACCTTTATTAGCTTGAGGACCATGTGCACTATCAAAGGGAGATGGTGTGACTGTGAAATAACTTTTGATATCACCCTTTTTTTTAATTTTACCCTTACCCTTTTCTTGAATAGACTCCAAAGAGGGAGGAACATAGCGAAAGAGGTTGGATGCATCAATGCAAGGGATAGATAAAGAGACTTCATAATCAGAATTGGGGTTGGTAGCCATCATGTGTTTTATACTCCTCTTCCTCCCTATTTCAGCGTCTATTTCTTTTTGCCTAATTTTTTCTTCCTCAAACTTCTTAACTTTTTCTCACAACTCCTTCCTAATTCCCTCAATTTGTTTTGTCGGTGCTGCACATGGAACAATTTGGCCTCTAATACCAGCCAAGTGTTGTTTCAGCCTGTGAATGCCCCCTCCACCTCACTTAATTCTTTTATGACAAAATTTGCAATACATTTGATTATCAATCATCTCAGCATCTGCCCAAGAAGCATTTTTCATTCTAGGAGCCATTTTCTAATATTTGGAATTGAAATGAAAGGACAAAAGTCTAAAAATGAAAACAAAAAAACTAATTCTTCAATGTTCATTTCTTTTAGAAAAAATACTCTTTTCAATTTCCAGATTTGCAAAAAAAAGCAAGGGCAGATTTGAGAAGTGAAAAAAAATACCTCTAGCCTCTTCAATGTTGCTCCAAAAACCAACTCCTCAATGTTGCTCCAAAATGTTTCTCCAATGATTGCCCAAGAACCTCCTTAATGTTGCTCCAAAAACCAACTCCAACTCTTCACAAACTCCTCACAAATGCTCACACAAATGCAATGAGATAGTTGTGAGGAAATGTGACAGGGTTGGGTCACTTTTATAGACTTGGGAGAGAGTTGGATGCATTGAGGAAAACAAAAAAAACAAAACAAAATCACTTTCAAGTCTGATTTTGCCGCCTTTTTCCGCCACGGATGGGCTCGATCAAGTCAGTGTTTGGGTCGGCCGGTTCGGTAATGGACCGACCTTAGGACCTGTTTTTCTACCGAGTCGGCCCGGGCAGGGGTCCGGATCAGTCGACTAGGTCGAGTCCGTTTCGGACAGGCCTAGTTTTAAAACTATGCCACCATGTTGTCGTTATGCCACTCTGACCATGACTGTCTGCACATCATGCACAATTGTATCCTCCTCTCCTGGATCCTAATGGTGAAATATGTGTGAAAACCAAGCCTATCCCGCCCAAGCATCTCCATCATGCCAACGTCTACCCATCTACAGCCAATCTTGATCCTCGGCAACAACAAGAAAAATCTACCTTGCCATACAATGGAGGTCTCAGCGATCCCCCATGTGTCAAACCCAAGGTAAGTTAGATCATCTTCTGCCATGATCATGCTCATCATGAATTGGAGTGTCCTATCATCCAATTGAATCCCTGGATCCCATAACCAGATTTGTTGTGGCCAAGTTTTGACTGCTATTGGAATCCATTCGTGCCTCATCTTTGGTCCCAGCATGCCATCCATATGACTACTCCATATATCAGGAATAGATATGATGCACGCTAAACTTCCCTGCGCCTGCCAAACCACATAGTGATATCAGCTATCCTGTCTCCTACAGACATCTCTCATCCCGACCACATGCCTCGGTTGGGGAGTTTGCCTCTCAATACCTCGTGCTCCATCTAACTGTTTCAAATGAATCTCCTGTGCCCTGTTGCTCATAAGGCGAGCATCAAGAGACAAGATCCAACTCCTCTGTGACTGTGCGTTGTAACGGAGAGTGATAGATGCATGGACTCCAATGGGTATGTCCAACAACCCATACAGATGCTCACAGCCAGCCCCATGTCCAACCCACTCCCCAAACCTAGGTATGCCCACCTCACTGCCATGCTTGACATCCTCGTCAAGCAATCTCCCTACTAGTAACACTCCCCCAATCTAGAGTGTGTTGACCACTACATGTCAACGAACCATAGCAGTACACCCCATTGGTAAGGGTACTAATGTTGAAGAAAGAAAAAAGTTAACCAATTTACTTCGTGAATATCGGGATGTTTTAGCATTTTCTTATGATGAATTAAAAGGTTACAGGGAAAATGTCATGGAGCACACTATCCCTTTGAAAGATGAAAATGCTAAACCCTTTCATCAAAAGCTTAGGTAGATAAATCTTAAGTTAGCCCCTTTGGTTCAAAAGGAGATTTCAAAGATGCTTGCAGCAGGAATTATTGCTCAAACAAGGCATTCAACATGGGATTCCAACCTAGTGATTGTTAGGAAAAAGACTGGTACAATAAGACTGTGTGTCGATTTTCAAAACCTTAATCTAGCATGTAAGAAAGATAATTACCCTTTGTCGAACATGGAGACTATGTTGCAAAGAGTAACTGGTTTTGGAATGATGTCATTGCTAGATGGTTTTTCTGGATATAATCAAGTATGGGTTAATAAGGAGGATCGTCACAAAACTACATTTACCACACCATGGGGTACTTTCGAATATATTAGAATATCGTTTGGGTTGACCAATGTTGGGGCTACGTTTCAGAGGGCTATGGACTATGCCTTCTGTTGACCACTACATGTCAACTACCCATAGCAGTACACCTCCTTTTTCGACAAAAGGGATAGCGCTTGATCAACGTATCCGTGCCATTCGACTGTCATCATCAACCCGATCATGTTATGTTGTAAACCCAGTCTGCATGTGTAAATTGTAAATAATCTTAGCTGATCTGTGTCATGTATGTATTTTCCTAGGTAAACCTAATCTTCTAGTGATGATCTACATTCCGGAAGGTTTTTTGTCTCACCAATCCATGGTCGGCAGAGTTTTCCTTCAGCTTAAACCCAAAGCCGGAATGAATTTTGTCATTAGAATCTTTGGGGAATCCTAGTGTGCTTCGAGTCTATGTAAAAGTTATTTGGAAATAATCCTAACTATTTGGTTAGGTAATTACAAATGGCTTGATCTGCTAGATTATATTTGTGTCGTAGAACTCGGTAGTCTATGAGGGTCTATGTTAAATGGGTTTTCCCCCTTGAGATGTAAAATTGTACAAGTCATGATGTAAAGTGTCTTGAGGGTTAGAAAATGTTTTATCCCCTCATAAATCCTAGGTCCTAGGTGTTTTTTTCCAAAGGCTAAGTTTGAGGGTCTAGTAGAAATAATAAAAAAATTAAAATAATAAAAATTAAAAATTAAAAAATAACTAAAAAATAAAAAATAAAATAAAATTTAAAAATAAATAAAAAAAATTTTGAAAAAATAAAATAAAATAATAATAAGTCAAAAGTTTTGAGGAAATAAATGCAAGATTTTAATTTTTTAATATATTAAAATGCATTTAAAATTTCAACGGATGAGATAAAAAGGGATTTTGATCCTCATCGATGGTCGAGATCACTTTGACATGGATCACTCGAACTAGCCTTTGAGAAATTTTCCCTTAAATAGGGTGTCAGGGGTCCTTTGAGATCATTCGATCTGAGAGTCGTGTGCTAAAGAAAGCTCTCTTGTAGTCATTTTTTATGTGTAATAAAGAAAGACTTTGGGGTTGAAATCTTGTTATTGTTACTCTTCTAAAAATGTTGTAAGATGTTTTATTTTTCTGCATAAATTTATTTTCAGCCATTGATGATAGCTTGATGAAGAATGATTTTAAACACAGGTATCTTGTTTAGTCGCTAGGGTTTCAATGATAGTTAAAATTTCTAAATATGATGGTGGGTATCTCCATTACATTTGGATTTTAGTATCGTTTTCTCCTTCTTCATTAATTGTTGATTTAAGTTGTGCAAGAAATCCTTTTTTTTTTATTACCAAGCATTCGGGGAAGTTCTCGGCTGAACCAACCAACTCCCGGATTGCATTTTCTGAAGAGCCCAGCCAGTTTTGATCCCGAGCTTATCATTTGAAATTTTATGGTGAATGCACAAAGGGTTTTCTAAAGCACCTCATCTTAAATTTAAAATTTTGAAGAAAAAAATTATGTGGCATACTGAAAAATCTGGCTATTTAGAGCCTTTAAACCGTGAATATTGTAATTATTTAGCTGGTTTTAGGATTTTGGTTTTGTTTCTTGTTTCTGGGTGTTTTTCCCTGTTATTGCAAGTTGCAGATATGAAGGTGTAGTCTTGTTCTGAAGCCAGATCTGGGACCTGGAGGGTAAGATCTGGCCTCAACGTCAATTTTGCAGGGATACTCTTCCACAGATTTTCAAATTTTCTAAAGAAATTTGAGGGTCTGTCCAATCCATTGGTCTATCGTCTGGGGTTTCTTTTTTGCAGGAAATTTTTCAATTCTTTTTAGGGTATGCGTTGCCCTCGACATGCTCCTCAAAACCTTCATCCATGACCTGCGTATTTCCTTTGAAACCCTTAACTTCACATTCGTTGCCATCACTCGATCATTTCTCCCACAGTTACATCGTTCTTCCTCCAAATTGTTCTAAAACTCTCAACTATCCATCCCCGCAGCCTCTGCTCGCCACCCAGCATCCACTAGCAAGGAAATTACAGTTTTTCTTCCCTTCAAAAATCCTCTACGCTGCTAGGTCTTCCCTCTCTTCTTCATCCGGAAACCTTGCTCCCACACCCACACTGTCCATCTCACGCAATCAACACTCCTATGCTAGTGAAGCTCCAGCCTATCGAAAATCTTCTTCACTGGCCAAATCAACCCCATTACACTGCTCCAACTCCCTTTCTCCTACGCGCTGCCTCTTCCAGCTTCTCTTGCCGCCCTCCATCTGCGCGTTTTGCTTTGTCTAGACCCTCGGACCTACATTTTCCCGCATTCACACAGCCTCCCTCATCCCTCACGCTGTTCCATCGAACTCTTTGCTATCCAACCTGCGTTTTTCACTTCAACCTGCATCGTTCCTCAGCAACCTGCCTTCCGCGCCCAGTCCCTTCTCCATTCCATCAAGCCATCCTATCTGCCGTCAAGTTCTGCCTGCAGCAAATGAAAAAATTATTCGAAATTTTATGCTATACGTAGTTCATTCTTCATTATGAATATGTGCATAAGTAGCAAGGATGTATATGTATTTTTTTTAGTTAGTTTCATTAGATTTTAGCATTTAGACTTTAACAAATAAAACAAAAATGATTCTATGCATGGGTAGGTTTTTAGATTAGTTCTTTTTTTCTTTTTTTATGTTGATTTCTTTTTGTGTATATATATCTTAATTTTGGTATAGATTAACTTAGTTTCAGGTTAGCGTGTTATTTTTTTTGTATGTGATATATAAAAAGTTTGAAAATAAAAAATTTGATTTTCTATCTTTTGAATAGTTAGCATTAGAATTTTTTTTTAATAGTTAAGATTTATTTCTTCACAATTTTAGTTTTGATTAGACTTTGATTTATTTTTTATAAAAAGATTAAAATATATATATATATATATATATATATATATATATATATTATATATATTATATATATATATAAAGTTTATATTTATTTTATTTAGACTTTAGTTTAGACTAGATTCTAATTTTATTAGATTTTAGTTTAATCTTAGATTTTATATTAATCTTATCATTTTAAAGAAATAAATAAAATATATATAATATATATTTTATAAATAATAAATAAAATAAAAAAAGTTTTCGATTTGTTCTGTTTTCATTTAGATTTTACGCAAATTTCCTTTTAATTATTTACATCTCATTTGTAATATATTTTAGTGGTTTGGTTCTAAATTTTCATTTTCTTTTAGCTTAGTTTCTAATCTTTAAGTATTAGTTTAGTGTTTAGTCTCATAAATATTCATATATATATAATAAAAAAAAAAACAAAAACAAAACAAAAAAAAAAAAAATCTAAAAAAAAAACTAATTGAAAAATTGGAAATTCCTTTTTAAAGTCTTTCTCTGTTATGGTAATAGTTAAATGTGCTCAAATGTTTATATCTGGAGATTAACTATTCGAAGCTAGTTAGCATTTAAATTTCGTGGTTGCTTAAAGTATTTGATCTTTTGAAATTTAATTGCTAGAACTTTGTGCATCTTTTGAATATCTTTCATCTGGTAAAATTAATCAATGCTTGGATTATATAATGCTTGTGACATGTTTGATATTTTGTAAATATTTTCAAGCAATCATTAAAACACTTCATAAGCAGCAGCAGTTAATTAACTACTTGGTTTTCATTAACTCCATAAGGCACTGGTCTTAATCATTTAAAGATCTAATCAAATTCTAACATTGATCAAGTGCTTGTTTCCCCCTGATGTGTCTCCCAAGCCAACTGGTTCCCAGTTGGTCTTCCTTTTTCCCATAGGGTCTACCCCCCTTAGCCTGCTATTGGGAGACGACTTAAATAGAGAGATCAGGGATCAGGGTGACAGCCCCCAGTCTGAGCGTTGTCGCACTGCCTGGACAGTCTGTGCAACAACACCTTCAAAGGTTTAATTGGGAAGTTTATCGAAATTTATCAGGATGATCTTACTATTTTTTCTATGGTATTAGTCATATAACTCATCTTAGGCAAGTTTTTGATAGTTGTAGAGAGTACGGGATTTCTTTAAAACCGACTAAGTCTATTTTTGGAGTAACTGAAAGCTGGAATCAAGATTGATCCTGGAAGAGTTGAGGCAATCCAAAAGATTCATCTTCCCCATAATCTTAAGTCCCTTCAGTCTTTTCTTGGAAAAACAAATTTTCTTAGAAGATTTATTCCAAATTACACGGAAGTAGCTAAGCCTATTCAAAATCTTCTAAAAAAAGATGTAAAATTTGTTTGGCAAGAAGATGGCAAAAAGGCCTTTCAGGAAATCAAAGGTGCTATTGCAAAAGCCCCTGTTGTAGCTAGTCCTGATTACTCTAAAGATTTCATGATTTTCTCTTTCGCTTCTGAAGATTCCATTGCTGGTGTCTTATTACAGAAAAATAAGGATGGTCACGAGCAACCTATTGCTTTCATGAGTAGAGCGCTTCAAAATTCTAAATTAAAATACAATACCATGGAAAAGCAAGCCTATGCCTTAGTCAAATCTCTTAAGCATTTCAAGACTTATGTCGGTTATTCCAAAATCATTGCTTTTGTCCCACATTCTACCGTTAAAGATATATTAACTGAAACTGATTGCTTAGGGACTCGTGCCATGTGGGTTACTAAAATACAAGAATATGATTTAAAGATTAGACCCACCAAGTTAGTCAAAGGCTAAGGCTTGGCTCAAATGATGGCCAAAGGTAATGAAAAAGCGCTTGGTTTGATTTGTCTTAACGATTCATCTTCACCTGAGCTGCAGAGATTAGGAGAGCATGAGTGGTACAAGGACATTATTTATTACTTAGTAAATCTTACATGTCCTAACCATTTAGTCGCTCATAAGAGAAGGGCTCTTAGATTAAAAGCCACTAAGTACTTAGGTGGATGGCCTTGGATGGAGAAATCCTGAGGGCATAGTACTTAGGTGTGTTGATGAAATTGAGTCCAAGAAGTTAGTTTCTGAGTTTCATTCGGGGTTTTGTGGTGGTCATTATGCTGCTAGAACTACTGCCCACAAAATTCTGAGAGTTGGTTATTATTGGCCTTCGATTTTTTCTGATGTGCATAAGTTTGTTAGAAGTTGTCAAGCCTGCCAATTGTTCACTGGGAAACAGAAGCTTGTTGCCCTGCCCTTACAACCTGTTGTTGTGGAGGCACCTTTTCAGCATTGGGGTCTGGACTTCATTGAGAAGTTTCATGAAAATTCTAGCAATGGCTACTCATGGATTTTGACCGCTATTGATTATTTCACTAAATGGGTTGAAGCCATCCCTGCTAAGAATGCCACTGAAAAGGTCATTATGGATTTCATTGAAAATAATATCATTACTAGATTTGGTGTCCCTGCTAAGATCACTACTGATAATGCCAAGGATTTTAATTCTTCAGAATTCTCATCTTTTTGTTTCAAGTATGGCATTGTTTTATCTCATTCATCAAATTACTATCCTCAGGGTAATGGACTCGCTGAATCAAGTAATAAAAATCTCATAACCATTATCAAGAAGATAGTAGGGGATAATAAAAGAGCTTGAGCAAAATCAAGTATGCTTTATGGGAAGATAGGATTACTAAAAAGAAAGCTACTGGTAAGAGTCCCTTCGAATTAGTTTATGGCTTAGACATAACCTTACCTGTGCACTTGAAATTTCTAGCTTATTAACTCCTTCAGTATTTTTCCACTAATAAAAATGTTGTTCAACGTAGAATTGATCAGATTGTGGAGTTGGATGAAACTCGTAGGGACAACTTTTGATAATATATGTAAAAGTCAATCTAACATCATGAAAAGCTTTGATAAATCATCTTGATCTAGATCTTTGCAGGTTGGAGATATGGTACTCCTTTGGAATCGCAAGAATGAAAAACCGGGAAAACATAAGAAATTTGACAGTTTATGGCTGAGACCATACATTATCTGAGACATTGTTGGGCCAAATTCATTCCACTTGAGCAGATTGGATGGCGAACCACTTGAATTACCTGCGAATGGCCAAATGCTCAAGCTATTCTTCAAGGATGACATCTGATGCCATGGGGCATCCTCTGTATTATATTTTTAACCCTACACCTTGTCATTTCAGCATTTCATTTCTGTTTTAGGATTAGATTCACTTTTCATGTTACTAGATGGTTAATAAATGGAGAGCTGACATCTTTCCGGTGCTTAATGTTATATGATGATTTTTGGATGGACGCTACTTATGTTTTGTTGTGTGTAGCATGAATGCAGATTTTGGATTCTCACATTCCTACAATGCAGCAATGTGTCCCCAAGTAGAGCTAGATGTTGACCACTACGTGTCAATGACCCACAGTAGTACACCCCCTTTTTCGCAAAAGAAATAGCACTTGATCGATGTGCCTGTGTCGTCCAACTATCATCATCAGCCTGATTATCATGTTATAATGTAAACCCATTCTGCATATATGTGATGTAAATAATCTCAGCAGATTTGTGTCATGTATGTAATTGCCTAGGTAAACCTATTTTTCTGATAACGATCTATATTCCGGGAGATTTTTTGTCTCACTGATCCATTCTCGGATAGTCAGTAAAGTTTTCCTTTAGCCTTACCCTAAAGCCGGAATGAATTTTGTCACCAAGATCTTAGACGAGTCCTGGTGTTATAGATCGAGTCTGTGTAAAAGTGATTTGGGAATAATCCTAACTATTTGATTAGGTTATTTTATTACAAGTTGCTTAGTCTACTGGATTATATTTGTGTCGCAGAAATGGGTAGTCTGTGAGGGTCTTTTTCAAATGAGTTTTCCCCCTTGAGATGTAAAAAATGTAAAAAAATCATAATGTGAAGTGTTTTGAGGGTTAGAAAAATAATTTATCCCCTCATAGGTCTGAGGTCCTAGGTAAATTTAAATTTTCCAGAGGTAAAATTCGTGGATCCATTAAAAATCAAATCTTAACAGGTCCAGGGACTAAAGTTAATTGATTATTTTGCTAAATTTTATGCCTTGGGTCACTGGGGTTAAGTCAAAGTCAAAATTTTGAGAAAATAAATGCAAAATTTTAATTTTTGAATTTATTAAAATGCATTTCATTGAAAAATTCAAAATTTCCTCAATATTTAAAATTTCAACGGATGAAATTAAAAGAAATTTTGATCCTTATCAACAGTCGAGATCACTTTGACAAGGATCACTCTAACTAGTCGTTGGGAGATTTATCTTTCAATAGGAGGTCAGTTGTCAGTTGAGATCATTTGATCTTTGAGTCATGTGCTAAGTGAAAGCTCTCTTGTAATCTTTTTTCATGAGCAATAAAGAAAGACTTTGGGTTAATTTCTGTTGGTGTTACTCTTCATGGAAATGTTGTAAGATGTGTTATTTTCATGCATGGATTTCCTTTTAACCATTGATGATAGCATTATGAAGAGTGATTAAGCATAGGTATCTTGCTTGATCACTGGGGTTTGAATGGTAATTTAAGTTCTGAATATAATGGCAGGTATCTCTATTAAATCCGAATTTTATAATCATTTTCTTGCTCGACGTTAATGGTTGAATTGAGTTGTGCAGGGAATTCTTGATTTTTAGATCATCGGGCGTTCGGGGAAGTTTTCAGTTGGACTAGCCAACTCTCGATTAGTATTTTCTGAAGAGCTCAGCTTGATTTAATCCCGGGCTTATCATAAAAAATTTCATTGTTGATGCGTGAAGGGTTTTGGGCGAAGCACCTCCGTTTAAATTTAAAATTTCAAAAATTTTATGTGCTAAACTGATAAATCTGGCTTTTAAGAGCTTCGGATTATCAGATCTGGGATCGGAGTTGGACTCATACTTGCCAGATCTGGTAGATATACTACTCCTATGCATAGATTTGTAATTTTTTTAATTTTTCTGACTTAGGGTTTCTGGGGTTTCATTTATTTTTGCATATTCGGGTTCTGGCTGTTTGTGTTTTCAGGTACAGGTTGTCGATCTGAAGGTGAAGTTTGATTTTGAAGCCAGATCTAGGCCCTGGAGGGTAAGATCTGGCCTCAAAACCATCTCTTGTAGGGGCATTATTTTTGCAGTCTGAGGGTTTTTGAAATTTAGATCTAGGGATTTCATGAGTTTTCCTGAGAGGATTTGAAGCAGGAATATATCATTTTGAAAAATATAAATTTCTGGAAAGATTTTAAACGTTGTTGGGCTACCATCTGCTGCCCTGAAACCCTTCAAAATTTCGTTGTTGCGTTTTTTCCCATCTTCTGCTGCTTTTTTTTCTCCCCTCGCAGCAAAATCTGAGTTCTTCTTTCTGCTGCCAAATTGCATTTTTCTTGTTGCTCGCACTCCGTCAACCTACGAAAAAAACCTCTCCCGCGGTCTTTTCCTTTCTCCTCGTAGCCCTCACTTTCCCTAGCTCATCCATTCTCCCTGTTGCGTTAAATCTCAACCATAACCCACGATTCTATTTCAACTCTTCCCTCTACGACCCTCTTATCCTGCAATCCCTCCTTCGCAATTCCGTAGCCTCCATTTCCCTCATCCATCTGCAACGCTGCCCCATTCCTTCTCTATTATTCCCTTATGCGCATTTTTTGCCCGTCGTTTCTCCCTAACCCCTTAGTCCAGCTCCACACAGCCTTCACCGTCATCTCCCCACGCTGCCAGAGCATCTGTCCAGCACTCCTCATCAACGCGCAGTCCATACGCTGCTACTCCCTCGCTCCTTCTCCATTCCTCACGCTTATCCAACCCAATAACCTACGTCCGTGTTGCCTCCATCGTGCCTCGACATGCTCCTTCCTCTGCCTTCGTCGAGCCCTTCAACCTGCACACGCACAACAGCAAGCAGAAAAGAATCGACCTTTTTTTATGCGTGCTTTAGTTAGGGTTGTGGCATTTGGATTTTTTTTTAGTTTCATGTAAAGTTCGATTTTGGTTCTTCTCTCTTTTTATTTTGATTTTATTTTTCATTTTGACTCCAATTTGGTGTTTCATTTTAATTTGACTAGGACTTTGCTTAAATTCTTGTGTGTTTCATACAATGAAACAGGACTCTCCGAGTTTGGCGATTAATCGCGATTAAAACTCTGCTCGGTGGCTAAACGAGCCGACTGCAAACTTTACGAGTCAACTCGTGTTGACCGAGTTTGACTCGTGGTCAGCGCGAGTTTGACTCGCGATTCGGGCGATTTATCCGAGCAGAAACATGCTAGTAAAATTAACGAAATTAACGCTGGGTTAGCGATTGTCCGTGCGGGCGTGCAAGGTCTCGCTTCCTTTCGTCTCGGTTGTTGCAAAGTGAAACAAGTAGTCAGATCGATTTTTGTTTCATTTGTCGTTCAATTCTTCATAGATCTGTTTCATTGGTCTGGCTCTCGCTTCTGAAGAGTTTGTTGTCTAAATCGTATTGTTAGAGGTGGAGCATAGTCGAGCCGCTAGAGCGCAGAGAACTCAGCAAGCTTGAACTCACAAAGGTACAAATCTTATATTTTTATATATGCCCAAGCTGTGTTAACTGCCCCCATATTTGGCACCATAAACCGACTATTGGAATCGGTTTCAGGCATAACTAACTATTGTGGCCTGTCTAAGTGTAGCAGTAAAGCTTCAGATTTTGATTAGTACTTGTGCGGGAATCTCACCACACTGGTTTTTGGAAGCCCTTCGACCTTTGAGAAGATCTAAAACCGTGATAGTGTGAACATAGGCAGAGATTGCAAAACGGTCTCTGCTTTGCCTACAAAATCTTAGACATTAATATCTTTTCATTTGATTATGCTTATATCAGGTCCTATGCCACGGGTGATTGGCTAGAAGTTAGAAGTTTGATATGTACTTGTTTTTCCTTCAAAAGCACTACATTTGTTCCTCGTAAAACTAGAGTTTGTTCAAAAATGAACATGTTTAAATGTACATCATTCTTGATGATTGTTTAGACTCAAGACTCAGTGCTTTGGATCATGTGTCGACTCATAACATATAAGAGATACTTATTTATTCATGATATTTTGGACATCTATTGATATTATGCATTGTTTGGACATGCCTTTACCCAATATTAATGAAAAATGGTTTTTTTAATTCAATATATGTGTATATTTTTATTTAATGAATTCAACGATTTTTTGCCGATTTTTTCCCAATTTATTCCCGATCCGATTAAAACTCTTCGCTCTTTTGCCTCGCCGATTTATTGCCGATTCCGAGTCTGGTAACATTGGTTTCATATTAAAAAAAAAATAAAAAATCAGAACTCTGATTTTAACTTTGTTTTATTTTGATTTTATTTTTCATTGTTTATGCTTAAATTCAAAAAATCTAGATAAAAAAGTTAAAAAAATAAAAAAGGGAAATTAGATTTGGATTTTGTTTTATTTTTTGTTATTTTAAAAAATCTAAAAAAAAGGGCTTCATTTTCATTTTTAATGTGACTTTGAGATATCCTAAAGTTTTAAATCGAAATAAATTTCACATTTAAAGGTTTTAAATTTTTTATGTGGCCTCTGGCCCATTAAAAAATTTTAAAAATTATTAAATCTTTTTCGATTTATTTCAGTCACATTTAGTCTTGCTTAACATATCCAGAAATTTACCTAAAGAATAATTAAGTTGTCAAATCTAAAATTTCTTCTTGGTGTCTTTGTGCTAAGGTAAGATCTAAAGGTAAATTTTTGTGGTATTTGTCATTCCTCTATAGTTAAATGTACTTAAATTCTTATATCTGAAGATTAACTATTTGAAAGTGGTAAATCTCCTAGATTTGGGATTTTAAGCATAATCATTTAAATTCTAGGATCTGAGCTGGTTAGCTTTTAAATTTCGTGGTTGATTAAGGTATGTGTATCTCTTGAAATTTAATTGCTAAGACATTGTGCATCTCTAGTGAAATTGATCGTCATTGCTTGAACCATTTAATGCTCATTACATGTTATACATTCTGTGAATATTTTCAAGTGATTATTAAAGATTTTTATTGTGGAATTACAAATAGATTTCATTTTCCTAAGCAACAGTGGCTAATCAATTACTTGGTTTTCATTTTACCTTACAAGACCATTAACTCCATAAGGCACTGGTATTAATCATTTAAATCTAATCAAATTTTAAGTCTTCCTAAGCCTTAAGCAAGTATTTGATCGCCTTGTTGTGTCTCCCGAACTGGTTGGTTCCCAACTAGTTCTTCTTTTCCATAGTGTCTACCCCCCTTAGCCTGCTATAGGGAGACAGCTTAAATGGAGAGATTGGGGATCAGGGTGACAGCCCCTAATCTAAGCATTGTCGCAGTGCCTAGACACTCTGTGCAACATTAGAGTGCAACCCCACACACTATAACATATAACCATGTACCCTCGTGCTCTCTGGCATACAACTGCACCCATTTTCACATCTTTGTGCAATGTTGGATCCTGCTACATGTAGTTGCATCATCCCATATCAGCGAGCATCCCTCCGGTATCAATATGTTTGTTACTCTATGAGGGAATGCACAACGATGTGAACCATCCCTTCTACACCATGATGCAACCCTGCACATCATTGTGCACCACCATGCACCTTTGTGCCCTCTGTAGACCATTGTGCATCGATGCATATCCCTATACTCCTTTTGATGCCATAATCAAATGTTGTGTCAGTATGCATCAATCTGCATCCTATCTGCATCATTGTCTCCACTAATTCACCTCCATAACCTAGGATGAGTGGACATCCCCTCTTGATCCTCCCAAAGAGATCTGACAGACACATCTCCCTAACCGCCAGTGGCAGTGTCACTAAGGTGTTATAGCTGGGTGATCTTTGCGCCTCACATATCCATGAAAAATCCTCATCCCCATACAACGTTCTCTTTGGTGACCTGTCGATGCCACCTCCTCCAATCAGCCCCTGCCAGAGTATGCTGGTCACCCTGCAACCCTATGCCTAACCAACATGCCAGGACAACTCACGGTGTCTACCCACTGTCCTATCAATCCATCCTAACACTAGTGCTACCCAAGCATTCGATGAAGACCTGAAAGTGTGGGCGCAATCAGTCTCCGGATCCACCATCCCGCTAACACCATCATTAACCAAGTCCATGACATGATGGGGAATCCCACCTAGATTCCAACAGCAGTCTAACCCTCTAGCCCCTTTGGTAATCCACGACCTTTACTGAATTGTGGTCATGGATATCCAACCTCCTAGCTTGCTCCATCGGGTACCAACTCAGTACCTCTCACCATCCAATCCCAAAGGAGGGATCGAATGTACAATCTCCGATGTACGGAACAAGCCCTACAAGCTTGTGCTAGAACATCCTCACTGGTCAACTGTAGGTGGTGTTGTCCGGCAACTCAATCATAGATCTGGATGCCTTTGTAACTATCAAGTCCTCAGTAACGGTAGATATATCTCTTGTCACCTCATCAACCTATTGCGCATTGCTATCACCTGAAAACTTGAACACGGTCGGGGACACCTCATTAATGGATGGCCTGACAGGTGCATGCTCTACTCTCTCTGCCAATGCCTCAACCTGCGCCATTTCATTGCATCCTAAGAAAAAAGAGTTAAAAAAATTTTAATTCTTTTTTTCAAAAATCTGCCCTATTGATTTAGGATGCATGGACGACGAATCTACCCTATTGATTTAGGATGCAATGAAAATTGCATCCTAAGAAAAAGAGTTAAAAAAAAAAAAAAAAAAAAAAAAAAATCTTTTTTTTCGAAAATTTGCCCTATTGATTTAGGATGCATGGATGATGAATCCACGCTAGGTCGATCTATGTCCTCCTCACAATCTTGCGTGCCCTCAACCTCCTGCTCAACCTCCTCCTCAAGTTCGTTGTCAATTCTCTAAGCCCCACAATCCAAAGTAAGATCTCCTCCTGGTCCCATCATCCAAATGCTCTTGTCCTGTCCACTCCCTTTGAGGGGTCTGGTGCCTTCTTGGTCAAATCTCTCTATGAGCCTCCATGTGAACTCCCTGTAAGTCATGATGCCTGCATGATCCAAAGGGATCGGTCCACCGTACCACCACTACACTCCATGGCATCTCCATCCAAATGACAAGTGGCATGCCTAATGGCATCCACCTCTCTCGTGGGGTATAACCGGATGCGTGTGTCCAGTTCCTGCACCCATTTCCTGACAAAACTCCTAGCCGATCCATCAAAGGGGGTGAGGGTTATTTTCCCACTATCTTCTATACGCCCTGCTTTGGCTGAACTCCCATAAGTGATGTGAATGGCTTCACCCTCATGGCATGCTTATCTTTAAGGTCTCTATCATAACGATGAGGATGGCTCTGGTTTATCCCCTTGATGCTACTCAACTGGGCCCATAATTCTTTTAGTTTCTCATCGTTTTCTCTTAGTACCTCACTGCTTTTGTTGATCTCCTCCAGAATCCCCTTTGTACTCCATCTTCCTTGCCTCACTGGAATGTCCATAGTTTTTCCCATCACTATGCATGCATGCCCTACACCTTCATGATCTTGCTAGCTTCCCCACAACTAGCCAAGATCATGCTCTGATACCATTGTAATGTTCCAAATTGAAAATTTACAGCAACTAACAAAAACATGTACAAGGAACAACAACCATAAATAAATAATGTAGATGCATATCAAAACACCAAAAAAATAAAGCAAGAACAGTTGAGCCATTTTATTTATCTCAAAAATGATGAGCACAGTGAGTAAAGACAATGGAACCTGGGCTTGCTACTGCAAGCTATGCAAAACCCAGGTGAGAGTGTAATGGCCCAAGTGTAGGAATGACTCTCCCAAGAGATTTTCACTCTGCTTAGAAGTCTTGCTAGTTGTTGATGGAATGGAACAAGAGAAACTGCTCTAAAAAGTGCTCAGAATGAGATGAAACACCAGAAACCTAGGAAGACCCAGAAATGTCTCACGAACCCAAGCGATGGAAATGGTCCCAGAGTGAACTACGACCTCTTCCAGTAGTTTTCTATTGTTGACTTCTAGATGGAACTAGGACCCTCAAAAGTGCTCAAAAAATTCTGCCAAATTAACTGGAGCCTCCTCTCAATAAACCCACAAAAACCTAGAAAGTGGTTGGGTTGAATACAAAGTGCCTCAGTGACCCCAAGAAGTGTGTATGGCTCTATAGCTAGTTGAAGAAGTTGGAAGAAAAACTAATGAAATATGCCACCAAAACACTCCTGGAAAGTTCCCCCTTCAAATCCCCTGCAAAAAGTTGCTCCAATCCTCTTTATTTCTCCTTACCCAACTCCCAAAAGCTACTACTTACAAGACTGCACAGAAGGAAGCCAGAGACCCCTGCACAAATCTTGGAAAAGATAAATTGGGCCTCACTAAATAACAATACTTCCAGCCTGCAAACCTCCAAGGAAATTCTTGTCCCTCTTGAGGGAGAATTTCTGCAAATTCTCCTGCAAAAATTTCGTAATTTGCTAGCCCTCCTTAACACCACGAAATCTCTCCTGTGTCCTTGAGGAAACTCGCACCAGCTGAAGAATAACTGCAAAATGGCTCCCCAAATCACCTAGGATCAACTCTCAAATTCTCTCCTAGGGTGACACTCGAAGTTCACCGAAGAAGAGGGGGAATTCCCGCTTGGTAATTCCTTGTGCTAAGCAGTACCACTTGACTTGGCGAAGCAGCTCAAGCAAACTCTAGTTCTAAAATCAAAGGACCAAAGAAAGATTACCAAAGAAAGATGTCCAAAATGAGGCTCTCCCCCTGTATTTATAATTGTTGCTTTCCTTTCCTCCTTGTGGCCCCCACTAGTTCGAACTCTTTTTCTTGCCTCCTCCTCCCTTAGTTCGATTTTCCTAAGGGTTCGAATTCCCCTTTTAGGTGGCCCTAACATCCCACTACAAAATTGATTTTTTTTTTCCTCTAATGTTTGTAGCCTCCTTTTTCCAAATAATTAAATGAGTGACTACTCAACCCACTTTTCATAAGTTTATTTGTTGAAATATTTATCCATTACCAAAACTACAAAACTGAGGATTTTACCTAGCAAAATTATTTATTGGGGACATGACACATGACTATATAAAAAGCACCAAAGTTACAAGTTGAAGACATCAACATTTATACTTTGGAAAATATTGAACCTCCATTTCCTCATGAAGAACCCTTAACCTCCCCACATGCATTATCGGGCATTTTGACTTCACAAACCTTGAAACTCACAGGCTACATCAAGCAACAGAAAGTTGTAGTCCTAGTTGATAGCGGCAACACTCATAATTTCATTCACAAGAGTGGTAGATGAAATTTTTTGTTTTGTACCGGTGTTACCAAAATCTCAATAAAATCCCCAAACAATGAGTTTTTCAACCAGCCTTTAAATTTTGCCATTTTTTTCTTTTCTCCCGACTTTTTCAATTTTCGGGCCCTTGGCGATTTATTCCGAAGTCTGACTTTTGCAACATTATTTTGTACACCTAGTGCACAACTTTCAAATCATGATTGCCAATGGATGTATGATGAAATGTGGGGCAGATGTGAACATGTCAAAGTCCAAATCGGAGACAATCATCTCAAAACCCGTTTATTTGCCATCGATATGGGTGGTTGAGATATAGCATTGGGGATAGAATGGCTATGCATATTTGGAACCAATCACCATGGATTTCAAAGAACTCTATATGAATTTCACTAAACAAGGTTATGTACACACTCTTTAAGGGCTTCAAGTAGGCTCCCCTAAAATAGCCAACTCTCATCATGCAGAAGTTATTAAAGAAAAGTCACTCTGGCATTATTGCCCAATTTAATGTTATAGAGTTTATGGTTAATGCGTCACAAAAAATCCACCCATATTTGCAGTTGATCCTTAACAAACATCATTAGGTCTTTGAAACACCAAAGGGTTTACACCCTTTTCAAAGAGAGCATGAAAATGGCATTGCCCTAATTTCATGAATTCAACCACCAAATGCAATCCTCATCGATACCCTTTTGCACAAAGGATGAAATAGAAGAGATCATTCAAGGACTACTGGAGACAAGGGTCATACATCTTAGTATAAGCCCTTACTCATCACTAATATCATAGTGTTAAAAAGGAAGGAACTTATTGCATGTGTCCTGATTTTAGGGCTCTCAATAAGATAATGATCAAGGAAAAATTTCCCATCCTAGTCATTGATGATCTCCTAAATAAGCAAAGTTTCTCACTAAGCTTGATTTACATTCAAGATACCACCAAATCAAGATGAAAGAGACAGACATCCCTAAGACAACTTTTTGAACACACAAAGGTCATTATGAGTTTCTAGTAATGCCTTTTTGGTCTTTGTAATGCTCCATCCACCTTCCAAAGCCTCGTGAACAAGATTTTCAAACCCCTCCTATGTAACTTTGTGTTGGTCTTCTTCAATTATATCTTGATCTACAATGAAGAATGGGAATCATGCATAGAGCATGTTGATAAGTCCTTGCAACTACTGAGAGACAACCAATCATTTGTGAAGTGCTCCAAATGTGCCCTTGGGGTTCCCAAGGTTGAATATTTTGGTCACATTATAAGTCGAGAAGGAGTACGAGTTGATCCCAATAAAGTGGAGGCTATGCAAGATTGGCCCCACCCTAAAACACTAAAGAGCTTGAGGGGACTCTAAGGATTTACAAGATACTAAAGGAAATTTGTGAAAAATTATGGCAAAATTGTAGCACCCCTAACTTCACTCCTTAGAAAGAATCCCTCTGTCTGGAATGAGGAAGCCATATAGAAATTTTCTTTTTTAAAAGATGTCATGTGAGCTACTCTAATATTAGTAGTGCTTGACTTTAATAAGACTTTTGTCTTGGAATGTGATGCCTCAAGAAGAGGTCTAAGAGTAGTATTGATCCAAGAAGGATGCACCTTGGCATTCACCAATAAGAAATTGTGTGATTGCAATATGGGAAAATCCACATATGAGAAGGAAATGATGGCTATCCTTCATGTAGTGGAGACTTGGAAGCCATATCTCATAGGGAGGTATTTTCAAATCAAAACTAACCATTACAGTTTGAAGTATTACCTTAAGCAATGGTTGTCTTCACCAAAGCAACATAAATGGGTCACCAAGATGTTGGGGCATGATTATGAGACCTATATAAGAAGGGTAAAGAGTGTTGTGGTTGATGCCTTATCCAAATGATTTGAGGAAAATGGGTCACTCCTTGCCTTATCGTTACCAGGTCTATGATGTCTCAAGGAAGCTCATAGGGAATGGCTAGCAAACAGTGCTTTAAGGCAACTCATCCAATGACTTCAAATAGATCCTAAAACACCTAAAAGTTATACATGGAAATAGGATACATTGCAATATAAAGGGAACATTGTTCTAGCAAAAGATTCAACCCTAAAACAATGAGTCTTAGAGAAGCTACATTAATCACCAACAATGGGTCACTTTGGCTTTCATAAAACCTATGAAAGAACTAAGCACTCATTCTTTTGGGAAGGCATGAAAATAAATATCGAGGATTTCATAGCATCTTGTGACTCTTTCCAAAGAAACAAGGGAGAGACAGTGAAGATACAAAAGGCATTGCAACCTCTACCAATCCCAACACAAATTTGGATAGAAATTTCAAGGATTTTATCATGGGACTCCTAAAAGAGGGCAACAAATCAGTAATCATGGTGGTGGTTATCCATCTTTCAAAAGTTGCTCATTTTTGTACCTTAGCTCATCCTTTCACTCCTTCCTCAACAGCATAAGCCTTAATGGATCAGATCTTTGATATAAATAGTATGCTCACTTCCATTGTATCAGATCCAAACACCACATTCACCAACAAATTTTACCAAGAATTATTTAAACTTCAAGGTACACGGTTGAATATGAGCATTGCATATCAAACTCAAACAAATGGCCAAATAAAAGTGGTCAACAAATGCTTGGAACATGTAGTATACCCATTTTTTTATTTTCAAAATTAGAGACGAGTATTGGGAGACGACGTAATTCCGACATTGGGACTTAGGAGGAAAAGGGAAAAATTGTGGCTCTAGTAGAATATGGGGCCCACATGAAGTACACACTTGGGGAAGAAGGAATTCAAATTCCTTGAGGAAAATCGAATTGGTGGAGGGACCCACAAGGAATGCATGGCCAGCAATTATAAAAGGAAGGAATGAGGGAGCAATAGGGGTCTTTTGTCTATTTGAAAATAGAGTTTTCCTTTGTTGTTCAGTTGAGCCAACATTGTGTTGTTTAGCACAAGAGCTTCCCAAGGAGAGCAACTCAACCTTTCTTCGGTGGACTTCGAGTGCCACCCAAGGAAGGTTTTCCTTCACCACCAAGACCAGAAGAAGCATCAGTTGCAAGTCATACGCATTTCTGGAGCATAACACGCAATCCAAGAGCCATCACTATGTTGAGGGAGAATTCACTGGCCATTTGGAGAGCAGGGTTGTAGGGAAATTGTCCGGAAAAGCTACAGGAGCATCCTGTCACCATTTTCAGGAGTGTAGAGGGAAGCTACAGACAAGAGGTCCATCCCATGTGCATCTCTCATTTCATCGCGCACAGGACTGCGTCATCTCCTCCATGATTGCGCAGTCATTGGAGTGAGATTTGTTGGGGCAACATTATCCCAAGGATTTTGGAGCTGGGGTGCTGGGAGATTATTTGGAGGGCCATTTGAGGAGGATTGTTGGAGTTGGGAGTGCATAGATTGACAGGATCAGTCACAACAACAAAATTCGTATTTGGAGGAGGGTCAAGCTATGAAGGGTCAATTTTTGAACATCGGAACCATGGCAAACCCTTTTTGGGTTTTTCTGGGTTTTGGGTAAGGATCACAATCCCAAATTCTTAGAATTTTTTGGGCACTCTAAAGTGGGAAAATCAGGGGGCGAATTAAGGCAACATTGCAATTTTGGAGCAGTAGCACAGTTTTCCACAGGAACTGGTTATTGCGGCCATTGAGTTTTCTTGTACTCATCACCTGGTGCTTGTAGCTTGCCTTGTGCAAGCCCAAGTGCACTTTCTCAAACTCATTTGTACCACAAGTTCACAACAAATATTATTAATAAAAATTGGCCAGTTTGGCGATTTGCAAAAATTTTTGGTTTATGTATATGCATTTCTGAAATTTTTTGTGTTTTATTTATTTTTGCATGTCTTTGTTATCATTGTAAAATTTCCACTAGGAATATTACAGTGGTATCGGAGCATGATCTTGGCCAGCTGTGGGGGAGCTAGCAAGATCATGGAGGATTTGGCCATGCATTCATAGCAACTGGTGAATTTATGGGCACTCTGATGACACCAAAAGGGAAGAGTACACAAGGGAACATGGAGGAGTTGATGAGGGTGAACCGACTGTTGATGAGGAAAAACCAACAAGTCCTACAGAGGATGCAACAAATGACGGGGACGTTGAGACAACGAGCAGAGAAGACACACACATGCACACTCAGTTCAGCGGAACAATACCCATGGCTAGCCCAACCAACCTACCATGCCTCATTTTCTGGGTGAACCGGATAAGGAGAGGGAACCAAACACCTTTGCATATTTGATGAGGCCCCCATGGATATGATTGAAGAGTGTGAGGCGTTGGACCCTAAGATCAGGAGGGATTTCTCATTTGAGGAACATAGAGGAGGACAGTTAGAGGATGAGACCGAGAGGCGCTTTTGCTGGTGGAGACCTCGCTTTAGATATCAGAAGCTTGAGGAGGTTGAGTATGAGATTGTGTGCACACAAGAGTGTGAGGATCATGTCGATGTGTCCAGTATTACACAAGAGTCACCATTGTGGGAGATCCATTTGGTAGCTCCAGTTGACATCCTGGTGGAGAAAGTAGAGCATACACTCAGAGGGCCATCTGTTGATGAGGTGCCACCCATGGATGAGATGTCATCCATTGTTGAGGTCTCCAGGGCCATGTCTGAGTTTTCAAGTGTTAGCAGCACACAAGAGCTTGATGAGGTGTCAGGAGACATATCCACCATTGATGAGGAGTCGATAGGTATAGAGGCATCCGTGACAGAGTTTCCAGACAGTAGATACCTATCACTGATTGTTGATGATGTTATGCATGATGAGCTATCTTTGGAGAGATAGTTAATGGATCCATGGTGGAGGAGGATGAGCAACCATCCTTAGAGTCAACCATCAATGAGGAGCAGTCAGATGCATCGGCAGCCAGCAGAGATGTCATACTTTCAAACGACAACCCCCTTCAGGCACACATCAATGAGGCTTGCAACATTATTAGGCCAACTCCGCATGTTGGTGAGAGAGAGGCCGTGTTACCTAGGTAGATTACATGGATTGGCCACACTAGTGAGATGGGGTGACATGAGATGCACAAGGTGTAGCATTCACGCGATGGGGGACATGTTCCGTGTATGGTTGTTCATGCATTCGATACCTCTCAGGGTTGGATGGCGAGAGATATTGAGTTGGTATCCAGTGGAGCTAGCTAGGAGGTTATATGCATCCATTGCCATAGTTCAGCAGAGGCTGGGGATTGCCAGAGGGGCTCGAGGGCCAGACTGTTGTTGGGATCCAGGTGGGATTCTCCATCACATGTGGAGTCGGTAGGCAATGGTAGTAGCTGCGTGATGGATTCAGTGGTTGGGGGCACACACTTTTTCATATCCCCTTCAGAGTTCCTGACAGCACTAATGATAGGATGGATTGACAAGGGAGCAGGCAGATCTCATGAGTTGTCATGGCATGTTAGGTTGACATGGGATTGTAGGATGATTAGACTACTCTGTCAGGAGTTGGTAGGAGGTGGCATCATCAGGGCACCAGATAGGGCATTATATGGAGACAATTCTCTCTCATTGATGTATTGGGCACTAGAGCTATTGAGGTTCGACATGGTAGTGTTATTGTTAATTTTAGGCAACAATGGTATGTTCTATGCTTTAGAGCAATTTTACTTCAATTTCTTTATTAGCCCAATATCAATATCCAGTTTAGCAATCACATCAACATGATAGTAAAATGCATATAGAACATAAACATAAACAGTGGAAGACAAGCCAAGGCAAAAGGACACAAGATGTGGCACCAACCAGGGACAAACCCCAATGTGGGGAAATCCTTGATCAATTCTTCTTATATTCTTCAATAGTTCAACAGAGAGAGATAGTACAATTTACAAATCTGATAATTTATGACAACAGCAAAAGAACCCTAACCAGAAAAGTCGACACTGGTCAACAGGGCAAAATTCTTCCTCAATTCAGCTTGGTCAAACCCAGTCAACTTCAGCCTCCAACACCAAGTCTAATCAGCTCAAAACAATCCGAAAAAGTCCAGTCAAAACTAGTCAACAAAAGTCAACCCTGCTGCCAACCCTAGTACAATCAACGTCGGTCAAAACAGAGGTCAGATTGCCTCGGTTTTTGTGCCCAGATCTGTGGCCTGCTAGGATAGAAATTCCTCACCCAAATTTGTAGGCAAGGAAGTTCAACACTGGTCAACGCAGCCCAAGAAAACAGCCTCTGAAATTCAGTGAAACTGGTCAATGCCTAAAACAAAAAATCGTCCTCCTTTCCTTTGCACGTGAGAGAGAAAGTTGCCCAGAAAATGCATACCCAATCAAATGAGGAGAGAGAGAGATGTGAGTGAATGAGTGATGTCCAAATGAGGCTCAAGCATCATGAATTTATAGCAAACGTTGAGGATGAATAGACGTGACTGTTGGGATTTTGAGCCTACATAAGCCTATCGGCCGACCTTGACAATTTGTCCATAATCAAAATAAATCCATAACTTCATTTGTACATGTCGAAATCGGATGATCTTTAGATCAATCCTACACCTCTCAAAGAGAGGAATCCACGAAAAATATTAGTTGTCATAAATAAGATGACCCATGTGGAGTTTGGCCCTAGTTGCCAATTTTAACAGTTATTCGAGATTGCATGTGAGGATTTTGGGCCACTTAGGTGTACCTGGGCAGATGAGGAGGTGTAGGTCACATGGTGGTGGGTGTACTAGAAGAGTGGTGGATGCACGGGCACACCTGGGATTCCCTATGGTACATGGTGGCATAGCATTGAGTGTTGGTATCCAGTGGTGCATGGAGTTGTGCCACGGAGTTTAGTGCTATGCAGACGAGTGTAGGGGTACGTATTTGAGTGCAGCAGAGGATGATGATGCACGACAGGTTGTTGAAGTGTTGCCACCAAAGAGATCCCCTAACGAGGGCATCAGGCACACCATTGGGTTTGGCACACTCATATTTGGAGAGCGAGTTGATCACAGTGCCGACTGTGAGATTCCATTTATCACTCTCCAACATTGCACACTAACACATGGGACTTGGATATCATCTCTTGATGCTCGCATCATGAGCAACAGGACCCTGGAGGATGGTCTACGACAGTTGGACGGGACACAGTGCATCAGGAGAGAGGCTTTCCAGTTGTGGCATATGGTCAGGGCACGAGTTGGTGGATGCATGCTTGGGGGTAGTCCAATCTTCTATAGAGGTAACATTTGCACCACCTTTGAGCCCACACTCCGGGAGATGCATGACCCCCTTTTGGTGAGACATTATGAGGTGTCTCATGGGCATCTACAGCGGTTGGTGGACCTTACTTGCAGACGAATGTTTAGACTCCAGGTAGTATTTGGGAGTGCATTCAAGAGGTAGGATGACAAATCCTACTACGTGGTATTGCCGACGCAAGGCAACTTCGCATGCACTAGATTGGTTCGTGATGTAGGGAGTCCATACATTAATTACACGCATGGACTTGAGAAATGGTACAAGTTGGTGCCAACAATTATCAGGACTATGCTGCAACCGTTCTGGCTATGGGATCCAAGGAGTTGGTTGGTTGATGGGACACTCTGTTTTGTGATGAGTGGGATCAGGACAGAGGATAACCCAATTCACACTTGGTTTGACATGTGGGGGAGCATTGAGCCTTTTTCGCATGGCAAGGTTGGTTTTCCTTGTTGTTGCTACGATCAGGGTGAGTGTTGGATGGGTAGGTCGTGACATCATGGAGATTCCTAAACAAGATGTGTTGGGCTCTATAGATATTTTGCCATCAAGCCCCAAGAGAGGAGGATACAACTTGCACATGATGGGCAGACCATCACGGTCAGAGTTGTGCAGCGACAGCATGGTGGCACCCATTTTAAACTAGCATGGGATCCAGGCATCATAGGATTTGGCAAAACAGCTACCCTTGGGGATGAACCGATTTCTACAGGGGGAGATCATTCAGATCTTCCATTGAGATTTAGTGATTCGTTGATGGCGTGGGGGACTTCATCAACATGGCAGGGGCTTCAGCAAGAAGATATCAAGGGAAGCACATGCGAGCGAGACTTTATCTCTACAGGAATTGGGTGGTATCTTCAGGAGTTTACTCTTGGAGTGTATGAGATGGACCACTCGGTAAGGAAGCTTCATGAGGAGTTGGACAGAGTGCTACACTATCATGATTGTGATTCCCTAATCATTTATGGTATGCAAATGGATTCTAATACCTATACTGGTTGGACAGTGAACGAAGCAAGGGGTGCTCTACAGTGATCAGGATGGCTTGGGATCCGAGTATCAATGGATTCCTTCATGACCAGACAGTGCAGAGACCAGGGATGACTCAGTTGCACATTTGGGACCTCGATATTATTGGTGATGTTAGTGGTCATCAACAATCACGGGAGGTGAGCGCTTGTTCAGCCATTGCTTGAGGACAAGCAATTTTTGGCAGGGAGGACTATAATATCCCAAATTTTGATTTTATGTATTAGAGATGAGTTTTGGGAGAGGACATAATTCCGGCATTGGGAATTAGGAGGAAAAGGGAAAAATTGCAGCTCTAGTGGAATATGGGGCCCACATTAAGTACGCACTTGGGGAAGAAGGAATTCGAATTCCCTGAGGAAAATCGAATTGGTGGAGGGACACATAAGGAATGCATGGCCAGCTATTATAAAAGGAAGGAATGAGGGAGCAATAGGGGTCTTTTGTCTATTTGAAAATCGAATTTTCCTTAGTTGTTCAGTCGTTTAGCTGAGCTTGTTCAGGAGAGAAGCTCAACCTTTCTTCGGTGGACTTTGAGTGCCACCCAAGGAAGGCCTTCCTTCACCACCGAGACCGGAAGAAGCATCAGTTGCAGGTCATATGCATTTATGGACCATAACACACAGTCCAGGAGCCATCACTGTGCAGAGGGAGAATTCGCTGGCCATTTGGAGAGCAGCGTTGTAGGGAAATTGCCTGAAGAAGCTACAAGAGCATCCTTTCACCATTTTCAGGAGTGTAGAGCACAGCCACAGACAAGAGGGCCATCCCATATGCAGCGCTCATTTCATCACATGTAGGACTGCGTCATCTCCTCCATGACTGCGCAGGCATTGGAATAAGATTTGTTGGGGCAACATTATCCCAAGGATTTTGGAGCTGGGGAGCTAGGAGATCATTTGGAGGGCCATTTGAGGAGGATTGCTGGAGTTGGGAGTGCAAAGATTGAAAGGATCAGTCACAGCAAAAAAATTTGTATTTGGAGGAGGCCCAAGCTGTGAAGGGTTAATTTTTGAAGGTTGGAACCAAGGGAAACCCCTTCTGGGTTTTTTTGAGTTTTGGGCAAGGATCACAATCAAAATTCCTAGAATTTTCTGGGCACTCTAAAGTGGGCAAATTAGGGGGTGAAGTCAGGCAACAATGTAGTTTTGGAGCAGCAACACAGTTTTCTGGAGGAGTTGGTTATTGCAGCAGTTGGGTTTTCTTGTACTCATCACTTGGTGCTTGTAGCTTGCCTTATGCAAAACCAGGTGAACTTTCTCCAACTCATTTGTACCACAACAAATATTATTAATAAAAATTGGCCATTTTGGGGATTTGCAGAAATTTCTGCTTTATGTGTATGCATTTCTGAAATTTTCTGTGTTATTTATTTTTGCATGTCTTTGTTATCATTGTAACATTTCCACTAGGAATATTACAAAACAAGTTGCGGGGGAGCGTCCCTCCCTGTCAAATCCGCTCCCAAAGCGCGATCTGGGCGAGAGCGACCCCAGGAATGCGCTCCCGAAATACATTCTCTGTGGGAGCGAATTTCGGGAGCGCACTCCCTTAAAAAAATTTGCTCCCTAAAGGAGCTATTGAAGATTGGAAACAATGTTTTTGAGTGGGGCAACAAAATGTTCAAGCCTATGGCCCTAGTGTTGATACACAGTTCATTGTAATGTTAATTTCTTAAAGTAAAAGTGACATTCTGCTTTATCTTTCATTTTCATCTTTTTACTTAAATTTTTAACATTACCATGAAATGACTCAAGATGTTTGAGAGTGGTTTTGACCTCGTTGGATTTCATATGGAGAAAGTAGAATTTTAGATCTCACTCAAATCCACTAGACTTGTCATTTTTTCAGGATTTCAGGATTGTGGGGGATTGCAATGGTTCCATTGGATTTTGTAATCTACTAGGGTATGGAACTTGTATTTAATCAAGAGCACCAAGCCCTCTTTGCGGGGGAGACTCCCAATAATCAAGAGCACCTAGGGTACTAGGGTATGTAACTTGTATTTAATCAAGAGCACCAAGGTCGTTTGACTATGCAAAAGGAGACTCCCAATAAAGCATGAGACAAGAAATTAAAAATTTCTCATGGCAAGAGGGTCAAGTAGTAGATAATATATTTACTTGTCTTTTCTAATTTCTAATACATTTTATAACTATTGACTCTTTCATATTTATTATGGTATTTTTTGTAAACAATATATGACAATTTAAGTTTGAAGTTTGAAGTTGGCATTTATAACTCATCAGTAATGAATTATGAATATGATGCTTCGTGAAAGTTGAAAGTTGAAACATTTCATTTCATGTTAGATATTCTTTGTTATTGTTTGGTTACTTCGTAATGGTAATGGTTACAAGTACAAGTTACAACTTTAGTGATCAATGATGATAAATGTTATATATTGAATTTTGAAAGCTTGAAACTTTAAGATTCATGAATCATGAGACTCGATATGTTGTATGTTACTAACTTGTGGACGTGGTTGATGAATAAATTCTAGATGACTGATGTTATATGGTTCAATCCATGTTTTTATGTTTTTTATATTTAATTCATCATTCTACAAGCTTTTGTTGACATATATGCATCAAAATATATATTATATAAAAACTCGCTCCCAATTCACTCCTGAACCGGGAGCTTTTGAAAATGTCACTCCCCGCTCCCAAGTAACCTTGGAGCCTTGGAAACCTATTTGAGATGCTTTGCTTCTGAAAAGTTGCACTAGTAAGCAAATAGTTTTTCCTTGCCCAATGGTGGTACAATACCCCAATAGCACTAACATGGAGCTAGCAAAATGACACCATATGACATTGTTTATGCCGAAAAATCCCTATCCATGACATCTTATCTACCAAGTGTGGATTTTCCTTGAAATTTTGCAATTGCTTGAATGAACAAGTTGAAACTAGGTTCGATTCACTAAGACACAGAATTTTTGTACTCTAAATTTGCAGCAGAATAGAAACAAAGATAAAATTAGAGTCTCGCAATAACATAGTAATTTTTCTAGTGAACCCAACTTGGAAAACCCTTTGTTTGTTGTAGAATTTTATTGATAGAAATTTGAGCAAATAGATCTCTTTACAAGGCAATTTGTTTCAATAGAAAACAAACTTGCTCTCACTACTAATATTTAGCTGAAACACCCTGCAAAAAAACTCAACCTAGTCCCCCTGTAATGTCCCCAATTAAATTAATTTTGCTAAGAAGAATTTCCATTTTTGCAATTGGGTGTGGGGAAATATTTTGGCATGTAAACTTAGGAAAAGTGGGTGGAGGGAGACCCCACTTAATTTTTGGAGAGATGGAGGCCACCAACATTAGAGAAAAGGAAAAATGAAATTGGTAGTTGGATGTGGGGCCACTCAAAAAAGGGAATTCGAACCCCTTAGGAAAATCAAGCTGGGGAGAAGGAGGTTGAATTAGTGGGGCCCACAAGGAGAGAAAGAGGGCAGCAAAGATAAATAGAAGGAAAGGGCATCATTTTGGGGGCTTTTGACAAGTTCAATTTCTGATTTAGAGTATTCTTGAGCTGCTTAGTCAAGACTACCAGTGTTGCTTAGCACAAGGAGATTTCCGAGTGGAAATCTGAGCACTTCCTTCAGTGGACTTAGAATGCCACCCTAGGAGAGAATTTTGGAGTTTATTGGAGAGGAGATTGTTGGAGTTTGTGGGTCATTTCCAGCCATAATTCAAGCAATTCGAATCTCCAGGAGGATGCAGGGCTAGAAGTTCGTACCACTAATTTGAGGAGTTTCTAAGGGAATTTCAGCTGGAGAAATTAGGAGAAAATCTCTTGAGGGTGGACGAGAATTTGTGGTAATTTGCAGAGGTGGAGTCTACAACTATAGAGAGAACCCAAATCCATCCTCTTGGGTTTGCGCAGTAGTTTTCTAGGCAAAATTTGTGGGCCTAATTTACCGTAAGGAAAAGCTAGTGGAGCTACGGTTTTGGGCCTAAATTTCCAAGGAAACATTTCTGAATTTTCCCAGCCATTTGAAGGGAGGAAACAAGGGTAAATCAGCAGTTACTCTTCAGGGGGGACGCAGAACCAGTGGAGAAGGGCATAGCACCAATTTCGGTTAATTCAGAGACGTCGGAATTAGCCCAAAACATTTTTGGGTTTTGTCGGTCAAAGGTCAAGGAGTCTGCTCCTAATTTTGCAGAAATTTTGGAGGAGTTTTGGTGCCCCAAAACAACATAATTATTTGGCAACCAGTTAGGAGTGAGATTAAATTTTGGGTCCCAAGTGGTCAGTAGAATTTTCCCAAACCCTTCCTAGGTTTTATTGGGTTTGTGGTGGAGAGCCCAAGATTAATTTGGCATGATTTTCTAAGCACTTCTGGAGGATTAAATAGGAGTTTCTTCTAGCTAGCACATGTAGAAATTCTAGGGTCAACGCGTTACATTGAGGAGAAGTCTTTCCTTTGCACCAGAACAACATTTTTCTCACCTGGGATTGTCTAGCTTGCATTGGCAAGCCCAGGTGCACACATTCCATGTATTGTGCTCTCTTTTTTATAATAAAATGGCTCAACTTGGCGTAGTTCTAGCACTGTTTTATCGATGTTTAATTGTTGTCTGAATTTTTCCGTGTTGTATGTGTAATTTGCTTGTTTATCACTGTTATGTCCTTTTTGGAACATTACACCCTCCTTCCTTGCGCAAGCTCTTCCTCTATCTTCTAGCACGGGAAAACTCCTAATTCCTAGCACAGATTTGGGCCCCTATTATTTAGGAATTTCTTCCTAAATCCTAGCGCACACCTTCAACAATAAAGGCTTTCTATCTCAGCATAAGGCTCCTCCAAAGTATGCTCTCTCCCCACAACAAGGTTCTCACACAAACTCGTGCAAAATAATAATGATAGAAGTTGTGCCTTCGTCCTCCTTTTAAGCAATTCAATTTGCTAATTTTGGCAAGTACGAATTTAGAACAGCATTTAGGATTGATGAGTTTACTGAGTTCGAACTGGACTCTCTCCACTCAAAACTTGGAGTTAAAAGTAATATTTGCATTAACCAAAACTAAAGCTCCCACTCGTCCTGTTCCAAATTAGAAGTTTCACTTAGAGAACAACATGACTGAGCCTCCAATCTCTGCACATGAGTTAACTACTCCATAAACTCGTCCATGCTAAAAGAAGAATAGTTTGTTGTCTTTCTTGACTAAGGCACAAGTCAAGAAGTCCTTCGCTCGCTACTATTTTCAACACTCCCTCTTAGCAAGGAAGGGATTATGTACAACTCCCAACTTATTTTTGAAATGAACAAAACTAATTCTTGCCAATGCCTTGGTCAAGATATTTGATGCTTGCTCCTCCGTTGGAATGTACGGTAGCTTCACTATCCATTTCTGCAAGCAATCTTTAAGATGATGATGCCTGATCTCGATATGCTTTAAGCGATCATGAAACAGTGGGTTGAGAGCTTGATGCAACTTTGGTTATCACAGTGTATCGCAGTAGACTCCATCCCCTATCTGAAAAGTCCCACAAGTAACTTCCTCATCCAAATAGCCTCGCATGCTACTAAACTGGCAGCCATGTACTTGGCCTCTACTGAACTATGTGCAACTAATCTCTACTTCATGTTGTACCAGAAAACAATTGTTGACCCAATGCTAAAGGTGCCACCTGAAGTACTCTTCTAATCTATGGAGCTCCTTGCCCAATCTGCATCTATGAAGCCCTCAAGCCTCACTCCATCATCCTGTCTATACCATAACCCACAATTTGATATGCCTCTGAGATATCTCAAAAAATGTTTTGCAGCAATCCAAAGAATTCTAGTCAGTTCCATTATGAACTTACTCAGCTAGTTTTTTGCAAAACAAATATCAAGTCATGTGTTGACCAAATACATCAACGACCCAATGAACTACCTATATATTGTAGCATCCACCTTCCTCTATTTTGTGACTAGAGCCGTAGCCATGGGCGTGCAATCTTGCATATGAATTCTCCGAAGAATCTTTGTCGTATACTTCCCTTGTCCCACGAAGATCTCACCATCACCCTGCCAAACCTCCAAACCAAAGAAATAGTGCATAAGCTTGATATTCTTCATCTCAAACTCCCTTGCAAGGTCCTCCTTGTGATCCTAGATCAAGTTGTCCGCTCTAGTCACTATAAGGTCATCAACATAGAGCACTAGAATGAGCAAAAGCCCATTAACCATGATGTAATATAGGTTGGCATCTACCTAACTCTTATTGAACCCCAATCCTCAAATGTAGTTGTCGATATGACTATACCACGGTCTCGGAGCCTGCTTCAGCCCATAAAGAGATCTCTTCACTCTATACACGCGTCTTTGTTGAACTGCTCAAACCCCTCTAGCTACTCCATATAAATCTCCTTCCCAACTACTTTGTTGAGAAATGTTGTCTTCACGTCCAATTGGTGGATCTTCCACCCCATATGTGCTACAAGTGCCAAAATAGTCGTGATGGATGAATATCATGCTACTGGGGCAAAGGTCTCATCATAGTCTATGCCCTCAATTTGTAATAAGCCCTTGGCCACAAACCTGGCATTGTACTTCTCCACACTCCCATCTGCTCCATGCTTCACCTTGTACACCCAATGTGAGCCAACTACTGATTTTCCCTCAGGTCATGGCACAATCTCCTAGACATCATTCTTCATGATGGAGGAATATTCCTCCACCATGGCATCCCGCCAAACCTACTGAGAGGTTGCCTCCTTATAACTAGAAGGCTGTGTCCTCACCTTTGTTATCAGTGCCATATATCTTGTGTACCTTCGTGGTTGCTTGCTCTAGCTAAACATGTTTCTAGGAGCCTCAACATGCTCTTGGGCCTCCTGAATCAACCTAACAACCCACTTGGATCTCTTCCCCCTGTGCCAAGAGTCTCTAACTGAGTAGCTGTCTACTCTCATCCTGGTCCCTTCTCCTCATCATCATGTAGATCGTCCTACTCTGCGGCCCTCTTACCACCTAGCTAAGACTCAATCTATGATCTTGGTTGAGGCTCCTCCTGCTTGGGAGAGAGTAGCTCTTCCTCAGGTATTGCACTTTTCTCTTGCTCTAAGGACTCCCTCAGAGCTCGATCCTCCTCAAACCTCATATCCTGCCTAAGAACTGTCTTCTTGAGTCCTGATAGATACACCTTGTATGCCTGACTTTTCTCATTGTATCTTATGAAAATACCCTTTTCTCCTGTGGGCTCCAACTTCTTCCTACTACCTTTGGATGCATGGCAATAAACTTTTGTGCCAAAGATACATAAGTGTGAAAAATCAAGCTTCTTGCTTGTGAAATTCTCCTCCAAGATAACTCGTCCAAGAACCCTGTGTGGACTCCTATTTTGTAGAAATACTGCAGTGTCATATACCTTTGCCCAGAAGAACATAAGCAACCCTTAATCATGAAACAAGGCCTTGGCCACTCCAACTATATTGTGATTCTTCATCTTAGCCACCCTATTCTGCTAAGGTTTTTGGCCCTGTGGGATGTTGTCAACTCTCTCCTAATGCCCTCCATGGCACACAAGCCTCTGAAGGCATTGGAGATATATTCCCCACCATTGTCACCCCTCACTGCCTTGATCTTCTTCCCGGTCTGGTTTTCCACCAAGGCCTTAAACTCCATGAACTTGCTTAAGACCTCATCTTTCTTCTTCATAAAAATTATCCAAGTTTTCCGAGAATAATCATCAATGAAAGTAACATAATACCTGTGTCTCATCAATGATGGAGAAGAGAAGGGCCCGCATACATCTGAACGCACTAGTTCCAAAATCCCCTTAGCTCCGTTGTCTTGGCTATGGAAAGAAGACTTGGCATACTTGCCAAGCGTGCACCCCTTGCATACTCCACTGTTGTCTGTAAGACTTCCCTGTGGTAACTTTGTAGCAATCTGATGAAAAATCTTCAGCGCCCCATGATGCAAGAGCCCCATGCGCCTGTGCCACAGCTCCCCCACATATTTACTCGGTGCATCTCCTACTTTGTTGCTCAAAGTTGCGCAAGACTCAACCTACAGTTTGTACAAGTTCTTCATCCTCACACCAATCTACTTCATTCACTTAGAAGCTAGGTGCTTGAGGTAAGCCTTACCCCTGTTGAAGATGACACCATATCCCTTGTCCTCAAGGGTAATTACTGAGACAAGGTTCTTCTTCAAGCCTGGAACATAAAGAACATCTTTAAGATGGAGAGTGCTCCCAAACTCCCTCTCAAAGCTGATTGTTACCCACCATTTTGTGGGTGATATCCCTAGGAGAAAATTTTTCTCCAAGATGGTCCTCAGCTGGTAGCCAACGGCCCCTTGCAAGTACCAGCTAGCTCATTGTGCCATTTCTTCGCCACCTAAGTTAGCCATGTGGTACCTTGCCCATCTGCCATGATCGTATGTTTGAAGGTGGGCCTCCTGAACCTAAAGGTATGCCTTGTCATTTGGTAATTGATTATTGTAGTTTGCTTATCATGGACACTTTTGGGCATGGATTAATGGGGAGATTTGGCGGAAAGAATGGGTTAGGTCTATGCCCTTGTCCCCTAGATCCATTTTGGATATTAACCTTGCATTCTCGTCCCGTGGGATCTCTTTTACTGACCATTTGGCTTTAAGGATGGTATTTCATGGAAAACCCTGATTTTGGTCGCGTGGTCTCGCTCCCTTATCCACTTATATTGCCCTCTTTCAACTCATTACTACCCCATTCATCATTTCTCCCACCTAGGTCCACATTCCCCCACGGGTCCACATAGGATTAGCTCGCCCCTTCCCATTGCCCACACCTTGGGTCAGGCTTGGAATGATGCCTCGGAGGTTGATGCAGCTAAAAAGGAACATAAAAGCATCTTTGGCCACATTCCACGGGAAAATGTACCACAAAATGCAAAAGATGGTCGAGACAAACACATTTAGCATGTGGGCAAAAGCTAATACATGAGCTCTACCCCATCATCATGGCCATCACCCTAGTTCCTACAGGTTCTATGAGCCTCCTTCATGATATAGGAACCCATGATTGTCCCAAACCCTGGTGAACAATGAACTGCCCTACCTTAAAAAGGGGGTAATCACTGCTATATCTTATGCATCATGCTCTTACCCCTTGAGCCCCGAGCAGTTAATCAAAGAAAAACATAAAAAGGCAAAAGACATATAAAGAAGGGTGGAAAAATCAAGGTCGGGGCACCTCATGTACCACGATTGCTCCCTCCTATACATTATAAATCCAAGGGTGGGCTTCCTTTTTATCAACTACTTTTGTACCCCAGAATGTGGCCCAAGGTTGTCCCTTCTCATCCCCTACTTCACTCACCTATCCTGTCACATACCACCACCTTTCGAAGGGTGTACCTTGAACATATTATCCCCTTTAGAAGTAGGAACCACCTAATAGAATACTTGGTTAACCCCATTTGGAGTTTAGGAAACATTGACAGATCCCAAAGCCCATTATGGAAGGGCAGGCCATTATGAAGTCCCCACCTATGGTCCATGGTTGGTAAGCTCATTTACTCATTTTCCCTAATGACTTGTTGTACTGGAAGGCTAGGGGATGCATTGGATCTTATGCAAGATTGCAGATGGTCTCCATCTTGGGTTTGGTCTCCCTATACGGGGTCCTAATCCTCCAGAGGGCTACATTGGCACATGTAAGGTGTGTGTTGAGAGCCATGGGCCTCCACAATAGTAGACAACACTCCATGGATCCCCGAAGATGATCAGAGATGCTCGAGATACTCCCATTGGATGAGGATGATGCAAATGGTTCACCATTTCCCAGCCGACCCCGAGGATGTACCATGCACTTGGTAGCTCACCCAAGACTTGTAGGATGATGTGGCATCCCCTACACCATCATCAAAGCCCTTACAGACAATCTACATGCATCCTCGACTCATTTGGAGACCATGATGTTATTATTGTGCCCCCACAGCGATTGGGAGCATTACAAGTTTATTATTTGGAGAACAACGGGCCAACCCCTTGTCCATCACTTTTGAGGGTCCTACTCTTCATTATGGCACCCATGGACCTCATTAGGCCTCTTAGAGGACCCTATGACATGCATAGATTATTATTTGACCTCTTGAGAGGCTTATTCTTTCATTTATGAGCTAGTTTGGTGGGCTTGTCGCCCAAAGTTAGATTATTAGAACATTATTTTATTTTTGGGGCCTATGTAAGGCAAAGAGGCTAATTCGAACTCCTCATTAGTGTATAAATACAAGTGAGATGAGTTCATTATCTCATCATCACTTTGGATTGGATCTCTTCTCTTTCTTGAGAATTTCACACTTTTTCTTAGTGGATGAATTGGAGCTTTATGGATGAATTTTAATGTGTGGATTTGGTCTATCTTATCTTCGAGCTTCTCTCTTGTCAAATTGTGGATGGTTAGATATATTTTATTAAATGTAAGTACATTCTTTTAATGTTATTCTTGTTTTACTTTTTCATATACATTGGACTAGGATTTTCTCTATTCTTAGGGCTAATTGCTACATGCATTTACTACTTTAAATTGTGGAATTTTGTCTCTATTATAGCATCTCTCAATGTATGGGCCATGTAATGTGAAAAAAATCTCCAAGGGGTAATTCTACCAACGAATTGATCTTGATGAGCCATCACCTTTTGCACATCGAAGTATGAAAGTTGCAAGATTGCTACTCTTTGACCTGGAAGGCTAGCGAAGTGGTCTTGACGCCTCCTTAACTAAGAACCAAAGGTCCTCATTCATATTCATCATAGACTCCGTACTCCCAGGACTAAAGCACTGATCTACCAAGAGGTGGTCACCTTAAAATCAACTCTTTTTCACCTTGTTCTAGGTCTAGCCAAGTTGGTTCATCTAGGGCATCATTTTTCTAACAAAATAGCCCTCCAAAAAGTTCGATCTCCTAGCTCCTCCTGCATTGGTGTCTCCTCAAGGCCTCCTCCAATTTTGAAGCCATTCCAATAGTGGAATTGTGAGCAAAGCAAAGCCCTAGCTTCAAGATCAAACTTGTCCCTAGTATCCCCAAGGCTAGTGCCTCATAGGATCAATTCAACACTTTTAAGTGAATATTCTTTCTTTGATCCTTTCCCTCTCCTTATTTGGGTTAAGAACATCATTGGTTGCTAAACTCTCACCTCCTAACCTAGGTTGGGTCCACTTAGTCCCGTGTGGTCCCGTTCCTTTGAAAAGACAATTCTTCAAGAATCATCCGGGATACAGGAACGAACAAAGTTCGTTCTTCAAGTTAAATACTCCAGAAGACTTGGAATATGTAGATCTCCATTTAGGATACAAGAATATAAATTAAAATGTATGAATAAGAATGATGATACAATTGAGAGTGAGGGCCTGCTTATATACCCTAAGCAGGTGTCCCTTTAAGAACGGTCATGTCTCCTTAGACATGCGTCTTTGTTTAACTAATTATTACTTTAACTACATATTATTATGATTATTATTTATTATCTATATTTATTACTTTTACATAATTATATTCATAACATTTGTCTTCCTCTTTAAAAAGTTGTCCTCAAAGCTTGTTGATGAAAGGGCTTGATCTCTTTTTCTGCTACAAATGTCTTCTGCCTGATCTCTTTTTCTGCTACGAATGTCTTCTCGTCTTGGGACAATCATTTTTGTCGATACAAGTTGATATGAACCTTGGAGTGATATATAAAATTGTCGCATAGAGGAAGGATCTGACCATCCTAAATTAATCTTTTGTGAAATATTTTGATTACTAGAAACTTGTGATGAACTGTTATCACTAGACTGAGTTGTGCGCACTTCAGTATTCTTCGGAACATAAGTTTGTTGTTTATGTTCTGAGTGATACGGATTTGTAGATTGATTGATATGTTTGTTCTTGTTATTTGGATGTAGATAAAGAGTTCTTTTGGTTTCCCTTACTTCAGGTTCCGATGTCGTCGAGTTGGTTACAAAATCTTCACTTGGAATTTCCTTCATCTCAACATCTAAGTGTGTTTTTTCTTTAACTGACGTGTCTTCTTCTTGAGTTGTGATATTCACTGGATCGGTATTCATTCCATTTTCTTCAACTTGAAGTTCTTAGTTTGAAGAATTCAGTGCTTCTTTCTCAATAAGTTGTTGTACCTTATTTTCCAATGACTTTTTGTCCTCCTTAAGCTTCTTAATTTGTGTTTATAATTTTTCACTATGGTCTTTAAGCCGAGAAACTTCTTCATTTCGATCAGAAGTAATTTTGTCAATTTATTTCTGCATATTTTGTAATACTTTTTTACCTTCTTGAATAATTACTTTTGAAATATCTTGTATGTCTTCGAGTGTTACCAAATTTGGCTTCAGTGTAACATCCTGGAGTGTTTTATTTTCTTCTTCCTATAGGAAAATGTTAAAATTTTATTTTTCATATTTAAGATGAAGGATCATAGAGTTTCCATCCAGGGTGAACCCAAAATAATGTCACCATGATTGCTCCATAGGGTTTGAACTGAGAATTGCGATATAAATGTATTAACCTCAATGTGTAACTGTAAATTGGTTGTCATATTTTTTGTTGCCAAAACAGTCTAATTTTTCAATTATATTTGACTTTGGAATCACTAACTGGTTTGTGATTTTAGGCATTATATAGTTTTTATCTTCGGCAGGTGAGATAACAATAGTGACATCTTTTCCTGCGGGCCGCAATAGATCATTTAATTCTAAATAACACTAAAGCATAATTACGTGAAGTTTGCAGAAATCTTCCTTCAATTCTGAATTAGATGCCATTTTTCTCTTCAATTGTTGACTCAATACATGTCTTTTGTCAAAATTTATAGAAAAAAATTATGCTTTTAAATAATTAAACATAATAATAATATTTTTAAATAATTAAATAATATTATATTATTATATATATAATTTTAAAACATATAATATATATTTTTACTTGTATAATTAAATATTTTTTTTAATTATTATAACTCGATAACCTTTATGGCTCACGATTGAATGAAACGTACCCAAAAAAGTGACCAAAAAGGATTACGATGAATATAATAGTGATTATGATGCAATATTATGAATATAATAGTGATTACGATGCAAGATTTAGCTGCCAGGAGACAGAGTTGTGGCTTAATAGCGGAAACAACACGACAGACGACTCGGCAGGTCTGCTCACCTGACGATGTTGAGCGTAAAGGATGGTGGTTGAGTAGATTTGGCAAGACAACAAGCTAGTGATGAGACAGTGACAGAGTGGCTAAGTGGTATACGGGCTACTATGGCTCATGCAAAGCAGATGGAATGACGTTGTGGTTATGGAAAACGACAGAAATGGGAGTCGCTAGGAATCAGTCGGAAAAATTCAGCTGATGTCGGTTGTGTATGGTGCCATGGGCTGCGAGGTATCGAGGTTAGCGAGGTAAGGCAGTGCTACGATGGTGGTTGCAGTGATCTAAAGGAGTGCCGACACTGGTCTATCCACAGAACTGCAGGCTTCAGCTGCGTTGTGGAGAGAGGTTGGCAACACAAACTTTTCGGTGGCGACGAAGGTAGAGCTACTTGATTTTATAATTTCTTTTTTTTTTAACTTTTTATTTTTATGTTATATATATATCTTTTTTTCATTTTATTTTGTTCTTTGTTCTAATTTTTATCTTTTTCTTTTAATTAATTTTTCTTTGTACTTCTTTTTTACTTTTATAGTTTTTTATTTTTTAATAATCTCTTTTTTTTCCTTTTTTTAAATGGCCAAGGGCCTTTGACAAATCAACGATAGAGAAACTCCAAGATTGTGCAGCAAAGTGCTTCAATTGTGACGACAACAACGTTGACGCAAGGTTGATGGCAAAAAAACCTGGATCGAAGAGCGTGGCTCTGTGCAACAGTGGAGTGGCCAAAAGATTGAACTACACTGATACCAAAAGAAACGAACAAAGTTTGTTCTTCAAGTTAAATACTCCAGAAAACTTGGACAATGTAGATCCCCATTTGGGATTCAAGAATGTATATTAAAATGTATGTATAAGAATGATGATACAATTGAGAGTGAGGGGCCCGCTTATATACCCTAGGCAGGGGTCTCTTTATGAACGGTCATGTCTCCTTAGACATGCCTCTTTGTTTAACTAATTATACGTTAATTACATATTATTGTGATTATTATTTGTTATCTATATTTATTACTTTTACATAATTATATTCATAACAGATACCAATTTCAATAAGGATTTTGTTGATTTTGGGGTAGCATCGGATGTGCTCTAACTCCGAAATTTTGTGGAGGGACTAGAACACATGAGATCTCCAAGACATAGAAATCATTTGGAGAAATTCCACCTGGATTGTATTTTATTAAAATAATTAATATTTTAATGGGGTTCCTAAGTCTAAACTTAGGAAAATTAAAATATTAATGGGTAGTAATGAAAATATGGGTGAGAAGCTTCTAAGAGACGAGGATCAAGTCAAATTTAATATTAGTCCTTGATTGGAGATTAGATCACGCCCGTTGATTTCTCAACAGGAAAAGTATAAATGGAGGCTTGGAGTCAGTTGGAGAAGACACACAAAGAGATTGAGGAAATCGATTTTCTAAGGTCAGAAGTTCTCAGGAGGGAAATCAATTGGGGAGATCTTGCAGCTGAGGGGCAGTGATAGTTCGGGAATACAGACAGAGAGGCGGAGAGAAACTTGTGGAGGTAGCGCAGTAGCCAGGAGAGCTGACGATGGGCTAGTTTGGGCCCACACAGCCTTGACGCAGAGCCAGGAGGGCCAGCGCAGAGGAAGAGCTGCCTTCCACGCAGAAATTCGAGGAACTGCAGGAACGGCCAGGAAAGCTGACACAATGGCAGAAGTGTTGACGCAAAGCCTCATAGAGCTCCATGCAAGCCCACGCAGTTACTGCAAAGGGGTAGCGAAGTTGTAGCAAGGGCCAGCTAGTTTTGCTGCCGGAACAACCGGATCCTGCCACGTGAAGTGAGATAAAACTCACTCAGGTTCTCCTCCATTGTATTTCTCTGTCACTGGTTTGTCGGGAGGGAAACCAGCATTTGTATTCAGAACTTTTGCTTAATAATAGAAAACCCTCAGAAATGCTGCACCGGTTTTCCCGCATTGAGTTTTTCCAGGGGACATTTAGTTCAAAAATAAGTGTGTCCTTTGTGTGTTTGTCTCATTTATTTTTCAATACTTGATCTGTATATTGGTGTAGGCTGCAGTGTATTTACATTAATACTTTCTGAACATTTCTAAAAATAACTTGTTAAATGAAGAATACATGCATGTAGGTGATGTAAATCAATTTTCTGCAGTAGGATTTCTGGGTTGTTAGATTTAGAAATTTTCACATGGTATCAGAGAGATTGCCGATCAAGGAGGACTGAAGCCATTAGTGAAAGGACGGAGGAGAATCTATGCTGAAGATAGTTGCCCCGAGAGAGCAGAGGAGGGGTGACGCAGTCACCAAGGGAGGCTCACGCAGAGCCTGCATCAGCCTAGTTGTGTGACGTTGTAGCTGCAGAGGGCAGCATAGTCACTGTTGGGCCAGCACAGAGACTGTTGAGTCTCGTTTTTCCAATTGCCAGGGCTAGAGGTGTAGTGCAGACTTCATCTGGAATTGTTGGTGGGGTGTTGATTCTAATGGTGCAGAACAGTACCTAGTGGGGCAGAAGCAAAGTAGAGGGAATCAATTCCTCAGAAGATTTCTTGCCAAGAAATCTAGATCCAGTGCTGAGCAGCAGTAAAGAAAGATCAAAGGGGTGGTTCAACAGTTGTTGGCAGAAGGACTTCCGTGAAGAAAATTGAATTTCAGAGGGAGCTTG